>CM076077.1:2855000-2895000 GCA_038088235.1 Zacco platypus
AATGCTTTGCCATTGCAACGTATCCATCAAACCTGTGGCTTAGAGGAGTGAGCATTCGACGAGGAGCTTTTCTTAAATGAGAACGGTTTCCCACCGAGCTACAAGCGCACGCAGCGGGGGGTGAGACTGAAAGCTGTCTGATCTGGGAGTTATTAACAAATACTGTTTGCATTTCTTGTCAGAGTCTGTTCTGCTTCTGCTGCTGAAGGCTGACTCGCTGAGCATATTTCCTGCGTTTGTCGGTGACGGAGCTGAACGCTATTTAACGCTCGTCCCACCGAGCCCTGAACGATAGCAGGGTCAACGATGAAACACCCACAGATTATACTGATCAATCACTGGATAGTGAGGTTAAACACAAGGGCGTCTTGTCATGCCTAGTTTGTCTGGAGCTTCATCTTGGCGTGTCGCCGACTGATTCGGGTCGAGAGTGCCGTCTGCATCCATGAGGGTTGAGGGAACGGCCATTCTTGATATTTATGTAATTGCTCTGAAATGGATCAAATCGATGACTTTTTCATAAAACTTTTTAAAAGAGGAATATCAATGGGAAAAGAAGGGTTACGCTCAGGGAAGCGCTTTAGGATCCATATTAGAAAAGTGTGAAAAATTGACGCCAAGCTTGCGTTGTTTCTGATCCATATATGAGTGTGAACAGTGAACTCTTGCTTGTATATTCTCCTGTGCGCTGTATACTCGTTTTATGTGCTCCTTTGTCGTTCGTAGTATTATTTTGCTTTGCTTCAGTGACACTCTTGCATTGGGTGTTTGTGTATTTTGGGGGCGGAGCAGTGAAGGGAGGGGTGTGTGTGTGTTTGGGATGATTTCAAATATCAACAGTGCTCAATGATTTTGAGAAATCGCATACTGCACCTTTAATGCGTTTGGTATTGTGAAACCGTAATGAACAAAGACCTAGTTGAATAAAGATGCATTATCAGCAGGTTTGGGGAGTAACGAAATACAAGTAACTTAGTTACGTATTTAAAATACAAAATTTGACTAACTGTATTTCATTACAGTTACATTTTAAATGGGTGGTAATCAGATTACAGTTACATCTGAAAAGTGTTTTAGATTACCAAAGTGATTACTTTGAATTTTAATATCATTTAAACAGCAATTGGTGATTCTCTGACTCTGACCGTCTGAAAAAACGGAGTTCAGTTTCATCAACATTTTAATACTTTTAAGAGGATCATAAAAATGTTATTTTTATTTAGTCCTGAACAAGACAAAATGACTGAATTTATAAAATAAAAATTTCCCAACAGTCAACTTAACTGTCCTGTCATGACCTGATAATCATGTTTTGTGATGTTGTTTGTGAGTCATTTTATAATTCACTCGTCACTGCAACTTTTTCTCACAATTTGTTTTTTTCCTTCACAATTGTGAGTTTGCATTTCACAATTCTGACTTCTTTTTCTCAGAATTGCGAGATTTAAACTCACAATTGCAAGTTATAAAGTCAGAATTGGGAGATATAAACTTTTTTTTTCTTGCAATTGTGAATTAAGTGTGAGTTTATATCTCATAATTATGACTTTTGTCAATATTGCGAGTGTATATCATAATTTTGACTTTTCTTAATATTGTCAGTTTATATCTCATAATTCTGACTTTATAACTCACAATTGCAACTTTATATCACGCAATTCTGAGGGAAAAAGTCAGAATTGTGAGATAACTTGCAATGACCTTTTTTGTGTTTGTTCCACACTTATTAGTATTCCAAAGTATTCTAAAGTATTTAGATTGTTACTAAACTTGAGTAATGTAACGAAATACGTTACAAATGACTTTTTAAAGCATGTATTTTGTAATCTGTAGTGAAATACATTATAAAAGTGACCCACCCAGCCCTGTTTATCCAGGCCTCGTTATGACCCGTTCAGGAGCAGGACTGTCAGAAACCGTAGCGTGTGCCTGTGGGTTTGTTTGGGTGAAGGCCAGCCCATGAAAAGAGGCTCTGAAGCGTGAACTCGGTAACATGCTTCCAAAAGAGGACGCGTTAAACACGCTCTCGGCGAATGTTTGGTCTGGAACGGCACGGGCGGCTCTCTGATGACTCCAGCCCTCTGGACAGGAATGGCACCGTGTCTTCACGGCACTTCTGCTTCGTCTCTGTGTGCTTGAGTAAGAGTGACTCAGTCAGTGTTTTGTGTGCTTAACTCAGTGTTTAGGTTGAAGCGCCGTATACTGACCTTCCTGCCCCTGCAGCTCGCCAGTAACGGATCACCCATCAACCATGGCTGATTCTGATGTCTGGCTGACACGGGTCATTGAGTTTGGAGTGTCAGGTTGTCATAATAACGTTTCAGAATGATTAACTTTATGCAACTGCATTCCTTTCTCAGTCCCTCCAGAAAAACGCAGATTTTTTTTTTGTCATTGTTGCGGGCAAAAATCCTTGATTTTGCGGCACGTTTTCTTAAAAAATGCGATGGAATATGCGTTATATTTTTGCAATTTTATGTGATGAAATTGCGGGAACTTGCAAAAACTGCGGTTGGATGAAAAAGAGGAAAAAAGGTGATTCCCCAACACCCTGTTCTCACTCGACTCTACCTTCATGTCAAGAGTCATTTCTGATCACTTCAAGATACTAAATCACAGAATACTGAAGTTCTCATTCTGTTTTATTTCAGACCTTCATTAACACATGAATCAAACTCACAAAACATTGAGTCAAACAAGTTCTGTCGCTTTACAAAAGGAATATTCAACAACTTCTGTAAAAATGAATAAATAAAATATAAAAAAATAAAATGTGTGCTTCCTGTTTTACAGAGGTAGCAACACAAAACAGACATCTTCTGTTAAATTAAGTGCTTCCAATGCAATCTCTTACTGCAACGTAAATTATTTTACACTCTACTAATATACAGCGTCGTTTGTGGTCCGACACGCAGTTGCACAGAGTGCAGAATAATTTGCCCCCACTGTCATGTGACACACCGGGAAACTGCTTCACGCGCTCTTTTGCACTTATTTTTGTTGGCAAATGAGAATAATTTGCGTTCTTCATCATGGTTTTACCGCGGGGTTTGCAGATGATGTTCACGTCGCGTAATTACGTCACTTCATAAGGTTCCCGTGGCAATCGGGGGGAAATAATGGCGCTTTACTTGTGTGAAGTAAACGCAACATTTTTCAACTTTCTGCAATGATATATGTGACTTTTTTTGCAACGAAATTATGAAATCATTCTAGCCCCGCATATTTGCTTGCTGAAATCGACAATTTATGCAGCGTATTTGAAAAAAATGCGACCCCCGCATAAATATGCGGACTTTGGCTGATTATGCATGAAATCAAGCGATCACATAATCGCGTTTTTCTGGAGGGACTGCTTTCTGCATTTTACAGTGTCCTTGTTACACAAGTTACATTCGTAGTAATAACTATAAATTGTGCATTATTGCAACTAAACCAAACCTAACACTTTATTTTAGGTGACGTAGTTACACGTTACTAGCTTCTTCCCGGGTTGGTGACATCACAAACCCCAACATTTACATAAACCCTTCCGCAGAGAACACGCATCAAAGGGGGCGGGGCCATGTCTTTTGTCTGCATGAGATTCTCCAGCTTTGTTGTTGTTGAGCTGTTAAAGCTCCGCCCTCTTCTGGAAAGCGGGCGGGGAGCAGCAGCTCATTTGCATTTAAAGAGACACGCAAAAATGGCGTGTTTTTGCTCGCATCCAAATGGGGGCAAATTTGACAAGCTATAATAAATCATCTGTGGGGTATTTTGAGCTGAAACTTCAGACACATTCTGGAGCCACCAGAGACTTATGTGACTTAATTTTATCTTGTAAAAGGGGGATTATAGGTCTCCTTTAATATGTGCACGTCAAATATATGCATATTTCTGCATATTTTCTTTGTAATATTAAACTTTTGACATCTATAGTGTGACGTTTGCTGTGTTTTTGTCAGGATGATTCTGTGACCTTGACCTCCGTTCATGCCTTGACCACCCAGGTGTATGATGTGTCGTGTGGGATGGAGTGAGTGGGTTGTCTGACGTTGAGTGTAATGGCTCGAGTCACTCAACGCGCCTCTTCAGAGCCGCACAGCTGCATGTGCTGTAACGGGTTGATTTACGCACCGCTTTCAGCTTTAGTTGATGCATGAAGAGACGCTGCTAATGTAGAATATGCAGGAGAGAAGCAGTAAAATTATACACTACTGTTCAAAAGGTTCACCAACTGCATTTATTTGATCAAAAAAAAAACCCACAGTAAAAACAGTAATATTGTGAAATACTATTACAGTTTAAAATGCAGTTTATTCCTGTCATCATCATTACTCCAGTCTTCAGTGTCACATGATCCTTCAGAAATCATTCTAATATGATGATGATTTGCTGCTCAAACATTTCTGCTAATCATCAGTGTTGAAAACAGTTGCTTTTTTCAGGATTCTTTGATGAAAATCACATCCATGCTCATGCATATTCAAATGACCATGTATTATGCAAGGTTTGACGTCAGTTGAAGGTCTTCAGAGTATAATGACGTATGTTTCAGTCAATTTATGACGCTTCAGAAAACATACAATATATGAATTACGTTTAGGTTATTTTTGATGCCATTATTGTGCTTTTGAGATTAATAGCCCCTGTTTCAGTGTGTTTTTTTCAGTGTATTAGGGAAATGTCATGTTTCTTTTTGTGTTGCATGAAGAAAAAGGGTTTAGAAGGACAAGTGGATGAGTAAATGATGGGTGAACTATTCCTGTGGGTTATACAAGTCATTTTCGCTAAATGAACCTTAACTATTGTGTGTTTTTCCTAATATTTGCTCTGGCTGATACTAAGTGGATTTTCCTGTGGTGACATGAGCTAGGCTCTTTGTCTACAGGCAAAGCCTTTATTGGATAATTAAGGATGCATTAAAGACGGTCAGTAGTTCTGGATTTAGGTCAAATGCCCAGCATGCACTTGTTAAGGGAAGCTTTCCATAGCAAGTAAATAGAGTTTGTGCTATTAAGTGCTCTGTGTGCTTTGTAAGTAGGGATTTTTCTGAGTGTGTTCCTTGTATATTCCCTGTCTACGTCTGACTAGAAGCCCAACATGTTCCAATGGTGCAATGAAACTCATCTGTGAGCGTGGATTTCTTTTCACCGTCATGCACAGCAAGGCAAACTCGGTGTCAGGAGAAACAGAGCATGAAGCAATGCCCCCTTTGGCCTCTCAGGCAGCGTTCGCTTTATTTGAATGGTGTTTACGCGATATGACTGTCTCTATCAACTGCCGCCCATTTGCTGTGTGAAAATTGCGCCTATAGGACGAGGGACGCATATACACACATATACATATATACATACACACATACGCATACATAATATATATATATGTGTGTATATATGTGATTAATAATACATTTTAGGTTGATTTAATTTATTTTGAATTTCCCAATTATTTTCCAGTTTTTGACAAACCTACTTTATAAATTAACAAGTATTTATGTTATTATTATTATTTTTTATATTACATTTATATAATATAGTATTAACATTAATTTCATACCAAAACTATAATGATAATGTTATCAATATTAAATATTGGTGTATTGTATTAAGTAGTCAGCATAACATATAAATATTTATTTTTAAAATGTTCCATTTTAAAATAATTTTGACAGCCTTAGTTTATATTAACGAGTATTAGCTAATATTGTATTCATATTAAAATAATGTATTAATTGTCAAAAGTTTACTATAAATATTAATTTATTTTACTAATCTGACTAGAAGCCCAACTATATATATATATAAAAAACTATATATATATATATATATATATTTTTTTTTTTAATAATAATTTATTTAAGTCAGAAGCCCAACTATCTATATATATATCTCTATCTCTATCTATATATATATAAAAAATAAAAAAAAACGAATATATATATATATAGTTTTTTTAATTTTATATATATATATAAAATTAAAAAACAAACTATATATATATATATATATATATAATAAAAAAACAATATATATATATATATAATAAAAAACTATATATATATATATATATATTTTATTTTTATAAAAATTTTTATTTTTTATATATATATAGATAGAGATAGAGATAGAGATATATATATAGATATAGATAGTTGGGCTTCTGACTTAAATAAATTATTATTAAAAAAAAAATAAATAAAAAAAAAATATATATATATATATATATATATATATATATATATATATATATATATCCCTATTTTCTTTAAATAATAATCTGTTGATTTAAATACTGTATTTTTTTCAGTGCTCCATGTTTCTTTGTCACTCTCATGTGTAAATGATTTAAATAATACTTTGGAATAAAGAGAATGGCAGATATTCCACCATTCACACATCTCTGTTTGTATGATACTGTATATGCCATCATACACACCCATAGTAAAATATGCACCGTGTATATTTATGCTGAGTAGTGCAGTGTATAAAGTGTTCCTCTTGTGTGCATCATACTAAAGACGCTGAACTTGATGTGACACTCTGTAAGTTGATGGGAAACGGCTGTTACATCTTAAAGTCAACGTCTCTTTAAAGATCTCCCTCTTATGCTTTATTTAAAAAAACTGCTCTGAAATGACAAGATGGCTTGCATGTTTTTCTCCCCATCCTGCTCTCACACACACTCATTCTCTGGCTCTGCAGTGAACAAAGAATGAATTCTCAGTCCATGATCCCTTGAGCTTCTCTGTCTTTGTTCATGGCAGGGAGGAGAAAGCATTTCCAGTGTGCATCATCCTGCACTGAGCTGACAGCAGCATTACCGGCTCCTCAGCAGGGGTGGAAAGTACTAGAGTAATTGTACACCATTACTGTATTTAATGGTGACACGTGTGATTTTGGGATGTAAAAATAGCTTATTTTATCAGTTTAATCTGCAGCGTCAACTATAAGTAAGACATTTGTTACCGCTGTGGTGTTTTCAAAACATTTGTTTGAGCATCATGCAGCGGAGACTCGACCAATGAAGTGAGTTTGGGGCGGGGCTATCTGTTTGATGGATGCAGGGCAGGGGGAAACCAGTGTGAAAACAGTCATCGTTTTTATGCCAGTGGCACAGAAATTGCTTAAAAGTATTATTTTAAAGTAATTGTTACAAACTACTCCTAGACTTGGGTTGAAGATTCAAATGCAGCTTTTTTGGGACAATCCAGAATCGTAATCCATTTAACAGGCAAAACGGTCAATGACGGTCACTGCTTCATGAAGCTTTGAAACCTTTAGTTTTGAATCAGTGGTTCGGAGCGAGTATAAAACTGTCAGTCATGTGATTTCAGTAAACAAATTACGTCATAACTTTTTCAAAATGTTTCGAAATTCAATTTTTCACCACTCGGGGCTCTCTGTGAATCATGCGGATTTACGAAGATCGCCCCCTAGCGGCGAAACATTGAACAAGTGTCTGGGCTTTACCTGATCTCTAATCAGTTTTATATATTTGTAGACATTTTCATGAGACGTAATTAAAAGGAATAATAGTAGTTGGCCTGTTTAGCTAAGATAAAATAATTGATAAAAGAACACCTATAACACAGACACTTGATAATTAATCTTATTAGATGATTAGTTTTATTGAATTTGATATATTTTAATTCCAATAAATATTTTGAATTGGTTCATACAAGGTTTTTTTTATGCATGTTTGGCCTTCTTGTTGCATTTCCACTGTTCTGACCAGCAGGGGTCACCTGCGTGTGGCATTTTGAATGCTTCGAAACAGTGAATCATTTTGCAATTAGTTCAATTGATTCAAAGCTTTAAGAAGCTCCGTTTCCCCCATCACTAGGTCAAACACATGGGAAAACAATCCGAAAGAGCAATCCACACTGGTAAAACAGTAATCCAGAAAACAGGCAGGGAATCCAGAAACCAGGATAACGCTCAGAAATGCATTATAAAAACATACAAGACTTCGCAAAGTCTGACTGAAAACACAGGGCTTATATAGGCAGGTTAATGAGACACAGCTGAATGTAATGAAGCATAATGAGTCCAGGCAAAGGGTTATGGGAAATGCAGTTCGTGATGAGAGTACAGGAGTTGAGAGGAGTGCCCTCTAGTGGAGATCAAGGGCACTCCAGCTGGTGGTAATTTTGTTGTGTCTATAGCGGTTACGGTCACAGCCATAACACACAAGAGGGTTAATGCAAAAGGCTCGGTGCAATAGAGGAATTTATTGGGAGAACAGAAAAAAATGGCGATTGCAACTGGACTGCCGAAAATCCCACCCTAGATGTAGCAACGAGACTCCTTGTATCCATGCTCGTACGGTCCACATGTGTAGGAATCTGCTCATAATTAAACGCAGACACGGGTGACAAAACATTTCCCACCCCTAGAGGGCAGACTAATTATTACAAAGAGTAGCCGGTCAGGCTACATTCACATGTAACAATAGTTTTTATTATTTTTTTTAGGTTGTTATTTTCGTAATTAAATGAAAATGAGAACTAGTTGAAATAAAAGTTAAGTTTATTAACATGGATTTTAGTTTAATGATAATAACCCTGGTTGAAAATGAACAGAAGTGCTTGTATGCTCATTTTCATTACCAAGCAAAATTATACTTTTCAATCAATCTATAAACAATAAACAACTGATGAATTCGCAGTTTTACAGTGAGTAAAGTTTCACATTATCATATTCAGTTTAATCGTGCATTTCTCAGCTGGTCGTTTGTCATGTCTGTTCTGTTCGGTGACTCAATCAACCTCTAGTATTTTAAAGCAAATTCACCTCTCGCTTCTTGAAATGCAACAAGTTAAATGCATATCTTGAATTCAGTGTAAGTCACTTTGGATAAAAGTGTCAGCCGAATGCATGTAAAATTACCTGGCTTTTGAGAACTTTCACTTGGATAGTCAAGTCCAATTAAATGCGCAAACACATTTTCTGGCTTAATACTTTCTTTTAAAGCTACAATATGTAACATTTTTGCAGTAAAATAACCAAAAACCACTAGGTCAGTGTTATATATTTTGTTCGGTTGAGTACTTACAATATCCCAAATGTTTCCAACTATTTGTAAATCGTGAGGAAAATCGCAATTTTAAACAAGGCTCCGGGACGTGTGAGGGAGTCGCCTGTAGATGGCGTCATATCTGCGTTATTCTCGGTTTCCGGTTTTATTTTGGAGAAACCATAGAAACACCAAATATGCTTTAATATATATTAGATGTTTTATTAAGACAAGGGAACATCTGTATTGATACATTTATAGACAGAAGACTAATTATTTGTAATATAGCTCAACACATTTAATCTTATTTTTTTTTCTTGATTTTTTGTGAGTATCCTGCCTCAGAGAAAAACACTATTGTCAAGTAGCTAACATCGCATAATCAGATACAGCTTTATTTTAAAGTAATAGAGTTTTCTCCATCATACAAAACGTTTTAAAATGAATTGCATGTCAGCATTTAATATGATATTGTAAAATCTCACAGCAGCCACGAGCGAACGCTCAGAGTAACGTTAGAACATCATCTTCAACACACTCAAATGTGTCTAATATGATAAACAGAGCTGTGTTTCCTCACACTCATGACCGGAGAAGCGGAAGCGGCGACTGTGTCATAATAAAAGTCCCGCTGCTCTCGAGGCGTGTGTCGCTCGTCTCTCATTATCAATCGCACTCCTGCTCCGCTTCACACTACAGTAACGTTAATAATCACATCCATGAACATGATTTCCCATCCCGATTCTTTTCCACCGGCTGTGAGGTGAAGACCACACGTCCCAAGATTCCTCGCTCAAACTCGGCGTCATCAAGCTACGCCTTTGTTTAGAATCGGCGACCTCTAGTGGACAAAAAACTACATAGTGCACCTTTAAGTGACTTTGCCATAGTATCCATCCATATCCTGCCAGCCACAAGAGTGAGTGTTTGGGTGATTTTTGCATTTAAGTGCTTAGTGTTTCCTTCTTCTTATACATCAGATAACATAGTTTTGTGCTCTTTTCGACTCCAGATATGCGGATGTTAAAACAGTACTGACATGAATCAAGTCCTCAGCTTTGAATCTTGTTTTCTTGGCAGAGGATCACTTGAGAAGTCGTAACAATATTGCAGCTCGTGTTTTCCTGTAAGATCAGCGCAACCATGCAGCGAATCTGTCAGCAGCCGTTTGGCTGGAGTTTGATGCTATTTCATCAACAAAAATGGAGAGCAAAACACAGCCGCTTTTGTTTACAGCACGGCTTTGGTCATTGCTGTAGTTATGTTTTGCGTCAAGTGCGCCTTCTGAATTGCAAATGGTCCTCTCATTTAAATAGCACTTCTAAAGAGAGCTGTTTTGAGGTTTGAAGCGTAATCGCGCTTCCCCTCATTTCCTCGTAGGGTAATTTGAATTCTGATTGGAATAAAAGATTAATCACAAGCTAGAGTTAGTCACGGCATTCCCTTAAAAACTTTAGTTCATGAGCTCTGACGGGAGACTCCTCGGAGTTATTTTCCCGAGAGGAAGCCACTAGAAGAGGCAGAGAGTGGTTTTTGGCTTCCTTACGTAATCCATCCGTACGTACGGCGCGCTTGCATGTTTGCTCATCTCCCTCGGCCCTCTCGGACGTGTGGCTATTTTGCCTGTTTTACTATCGCAGCTAAATGAGGCCATGTTTGTTTGTGTCCTGATCCGGCCGTTAGGGCGCCGTGGAGCAGAAATGAAACGCCCCCCCGCCGAGGCACCAGCTCTCTGACATTTTCATGAGGCGAGAAAGGCGTTGAGGGAGAACGGAGCTGCTCATGCATGTTGATCATTCGTCAGCTTCTTCAGTCCATATTTTAGCAGTGTGTAAACAACGAGAAGCTTTGTTAGGAGTTTAGAAAGAGGGTTTATCATTTTTACTGATCTAAATCAATCTGTTGATGCATGTTCATGGCCTTTTTTACACGATTCATTGGTTCATGTTATTAAGGGTTTGTTTTCCAAACCTATTATGTAAAAAAATAATTCATTCTGCCTGTAAAACAGCTTTATTTTCATCTAACTTGTCAACTTCTCCCTTTTCACCATTCAATGAGTTTAGAATTTAAATTTATAATAAATTTAGTCTCTCAATATAGGTAATTATTTTGTTTAATATCATTTTACACGCAGAAATGCATCATTATAGAAGTAAAATGGGTTTTCATACCATATTTTTTTGTTTTCACTCATTCATATAAAAACTTAAGCTTTTTTGTTTTTAAACTATAAACTATTTTCATGTCTGTCATTTTAGTTGAACTTGAACTTTTCTCCCACAGCATATTTTCATGTCATTTATTAATTTCATACATATTTTTATTATGCTTTTTGTTTTCATAACCTGTCTTTTATTTCTTTATTTTATCCTAAAGCCTTTTGATTTTTTTCCACACCATATTTTCATATATTTCATATTTATTTGTTTGGTAAAATTCATGTTCTATTTTCATGTCTTTTATTTATTTATTTGTACGATTACATATATGTATAAAAACCTTTTCTTTAGCATTTTGTTTTCATATCCTATTTTCTTATCAGTCTTTATATTATTTATTTATTACATAAAAAACCTTATTAAGCTTTTTGTTTTCATAATCTGTTTTCATATCTGTCTTTTATTTATTTCATCCTAAAGCCTTTATTTTTCCCACACCATATTTGCATTAATATTTTAAGCTTTTTTATCTTTTTATTTATTTGTATGTATGTATAAAAACCTTTTATTTAGTCTTTTGTTTTCATATCTTATTTTCTTTTGTCTTAATTTTATTTATTTATTACCTAGCCTTTTGCTTTCATATCCTATTTTCATATGTCTTTATATATTTTATTTATAAAAACCTTTTTATTAAGCTTTTGGTTTTTATATCTTTTACATTTATTTATTTATTTATTTATATTTATTTATTTATTTTTATTTTTTTACTTTAAAAGCCTTTATTTTTTCACACCAGGTTTTCATGTCTTTCATATTTATTTTTTACATTTTTTTCATATTTATTTTTCATGTGTCCCAGGCAGAAAACAATGCTTTCATACTTCCCTCTCTTAAAATATGTGAGAATAAGAAGGCGTGTTTTTGTGAGCTGAATTAGTGGCTGCTGAGAACAGAAAATATAAAAAGTACACCAAACCAAACACTCTGAACACAATGTATATGCAAGATTGTGCATTTGATAAACCCGTTTGAAACAGTCATTGTTTTTGCGCGTCTGTATGGTGACAATTCACACACGTCACCTTTACAGACATTTTTCTGTGATTTAAACGGTGCGTTTGGCCTCCAGTCGATAACACGAAATCCAGTGACAAAAGTGTGTAAGAATGAAGTCAGTGCTTCTCTATGTCAACTTGAGTCAGAAATGCGATGCACGAACATGCTAACCTGTGTTTATCTCTCTTTCTTTCTCTGTTATGTGCCGTCTGTCTGCGGGCCGACCCTGATCCTCCTCAAACGCCTCTTCTAAAGGTAACACGCTTTATTTTTTACCCCTTCACCACAGTAACAGGCCTCTGGCGCTCTCCTGTTGATGTGGAGTATGACGAACCTGCTGCTGAATTAATAATGCTGCTGGCGGCGGCTTGTTTTAAGGCTTTTTAAGGACAAGATGCTTGATTTGCTGGTGCGTGTCGTGTCTTCCTAAATAAAGAGGAGGAGGACGATGCCCCGAGGAGTGGGTTATGGCTCGCTAGTTGTTCTTATGGAGGCTGGAAGACTTTAAGGAGTTCATGTTTCATTTAAATATTAACTTTGACTCTGTTGTTTACTCTGATTCCCCGCATGAGATGATTGTTGGCATGCAGTAAGACTCTGGTCTAAAATACTAAAGATATAAAAACAGAGAGCTGCAGGGATGATGTGAAAACCCGGAAGACTAATTCGCCACGGTTTCCCTCAAGATTTTCCTATGGGGTTTTATGATGGGGTTTTTCAGTTTGAGTAAAATAAGGCCTGTGGTCAACGTACACGTGATGATACTTGAATATTTTGCTTTATTTTATATTATATTAGGTATATTTTATTTTAGTTGACGACAAATGTATATATTTTTTATTTTAGTTAACAATTATAACTCGGAAATCTGTGGAAGCTTGTTTCTGACACTAAATAAAAAATAAATAAAAAAATCTTTTTTTGCGAGCTTATTTCTCACAATTCTGACTTTGACACGGAATTGTCAGAATTGCAGGTTATAGCCAGAATTGAGTGATATAAAGTCAGAATAGAGTGATATAAAGTCAGAATAGAGTGATGTAAAGTCAGAATAGAGTGATATAAAGTCAGAATAGAGTGATGTAAAGTCAGAATAGAGTGATATGAAGTCAGAATAGAGTGATGTAAAGTCAGAATAGAGTGATGTAAAGTCAGAATAGAGTGATGTAAAGTCAGAATAGAGTGATGTAAAGTCAGAATAGAGTGATGTAAAGTCAGAATTAAGTGATGTAAAGTCAGAATAGAGTGATATAAAGTCAGAATAGAGTGATATAAAGTCAGAATAGAGTGATATGAAGTCAGAATAGAGTGATGTAAAGTCAGAATTGAGTGATGTAAAGTCAGAATAGAGTGATGTAAAGTCAGAATTAAGTGATGTAAAGTCAGAATTAAGTGATGTAAAGTCAGAATTAAGTGATGTAAAGTCAGAATAGAGTGATGTAAAGTCAGAATAGAGTGATATAAAGTCAGAATAGAGTGATGTAAAGTCAGAATAGAGTGACGTAAAGTCAGAATAGAGTGACGTAAAGTCAGAATAGAGTGATGTAAAGTCAGAATAGAGTGATATAAAGTCAGAATAGAGTGATATAAAGTCAGAATAGAGTGATATAAAGTCAGAATAGAGTGATGTAAAGTCAGAATTAAGTGATATAAAGTCAGAATAGAGTGATATAAAGTCAGAATAGAGTGATATAAAGTCAGAATAGAGTGATGTAAAGTCAGAATAGAGTGATATAAAGTCAGAATAGAGTGATGTAAAGTCAGAATAGAGTGATATAAAGTCAGAATAGAGTGATATAAAGTCAGAATAGAGTGATATAAAGTCAGAATAGAGTGATGTAAAGTCAGAATAGAGTGATATAAAGTCAGAATAGAGTGATGTAAAGTCAGAATAGAGTGATGTAAAGTCAGAATAGAGTGATATAAAGTCAGAATAGAGTGATGTAAAGTCAGAATAGAGTGATGTAAAGTCAGAATTAAGTGATGTAAAGTCAGAATTGTGAGAAAAAAGTCAGAATAGAGTGATTAAAAAAAAATCGCAATTATCTTTTTTTTGTTCAATGGCGGAAACGAGCTTCCACAGAAATCTCAACGCATTGAGCTCAGTTACATAAATCCATTCCAGATGGCAGACGGAGCGAGAGAAATGTTGGCAAACATTTGATTCCAAAAAATAGAAATAGTTCAAAATGGGTTAATTATAGTCTAATATAAAATGGGTGAATTTATCCAATATTTATATGCGCTGTGTTCTGTTTTTGTTGCCTATCGTCGTATTATCTGTCTGATGCACACCGGTTTTGGAACAAAGCATTAAATGAATGTGGATCAAAGCTCATTTACGCTCGAGGGAATTTGATGATAAATGTTTGAGCTCATTTTGACATCTGACTGTAGCAAATCGCAGCCCAGCTGGAGATCTTGTTGTAAATCTGAGGGTCTTTTTGTGAGGAGAAACATCTGAGAAGCAGGAGAATGTCTGCGAGAGACGACTGAATCTGGATCTGTGATTTTGGTCCGGTCATTCCCATTTGATTTACTTTATTTTGCAGAGGAGATAAGGATTGTGATATTCAGTGTGGAAATTTTTCATGGAGGCCTTTTCCTTTGAAATGTACGATGTCTTTATGTCGAATTTTCAAAACGGGTTTGACGTCGCTGGTTCTGCTGCGTCTCAAGTTTGAATATGTGGAAGAGAGAGTATTTCTGATTGGCTGCTGTCTGACTTGAGCAGGATTATAACGTTCCCTCTTACAAGGCTGAAACGGCACCGTTATTGAGTTCGGCAGCGAGAGATGCTTGTGTTATTGCTCTCAAAAAGCACACCGTGCTCTCGCCGTAATCCCTGAAAAGCCATCTGCCCTGCGTGAGGGCCGCGCTGTCACACTGCCCTCATTCTGATGTTTAAATCCTCTTCCTCACGAGTGTCTCTCCTCCCTCCCGCAGCCGCTGTTAAAGTTATATTCCTCTGACTCCAACATTTATAATCTGCTCGGAGCGGCACAGACTTCTGCAGTGCCGTGTGTCACCACTAGGGGTTTTATATGGTGATTGTCATGGACTAAAAAAAGACGGACAACGCGTCTCCGCTTCCTTCCACTGAAGAAAAATTAATATCCCTGAAATCATTCGGAGCCTGCGCAGTAGTGGGAGCCCATAAGCCACGCCCATAAGCACAGCTGTCAATCATGAAGTTACACCCTCATTTATAGTATCAAAACCAAACTTATTGGAAAAACAAGCACTTGTATTTGCATGTGCATAAGAACCACTTAAAATGACATCTTTGAAAAAAATGATTTGACCGTTCGCAAAGACCCGCCCCCCTTAGTTACTGTTGCTATGCCGCTCTCACGCCACACATCATGTTCTCACGAAGTAAAAAATACATCGTTAATATATATCGTAATAAATAGCATCTAGTGTGTCTTTAATGTGTGGTGACAGATCGCTGTAGCTCCTCGTGAACCGATCATCTCTTCATACTAGTTCATTTATAGCATCGAATGAACATCAGTAGGAATGTTGTTTCAAACCCAGAAAGACGTGAGGACACACAATTTTTCAAGTTCACCAACATTAATCTACTAACTCCCCTGACTGCTTTGTCAGACAAAACGGTGGATTCGGGGTTATGATTGGTCAGATCGCCTGTCAATCAAACTGCCGAGGAAGGGTCAGTTGAGTTTGGCTCACATCTTATTTGATCACATGGGGAGGGCGGGGCTTATGACCTATACTGCAACCAGCCAGCAGGGGGCGATCGAAAATGGTAATGGTACATAAATTAAAATACTTTAATTCAAAAATGTCACAAAAGACATTTATAATGTTTCGAAAGATTTCTGTTTCAAATAAATGCTGTTCTTTTTTGCTGATCTTTCCAATCAACAAAGAATCCTGCGGGGGGAAAATATATCACATTTGGCACAGAAATATAAAACAGGAAAAACTTTTTTCAGCATTGATAATAATCAGAGATGTTTCTTCAGCAGTGAATCATCATATCAGAATGATTTCTGAAGGATCATGTGACACTGAAGACTGGAGTAATGATGCTGAAAATTCAGCTTTGATCACTGGATATAAATTATATTTTAACATATATTCACATTAGACAACATTATTTTAATTTGTAATAATATTTTACAATATTACTGTTTTTACTGCATTTTTGGAAAAAAAAAATGCAGCCTTAGTGAGAAGAAACTATTTTTTTAAAAATCCAACCGACCCCAAACTTATCATTTTTCCTTCAGTCTAGAGCAGTCACTGACCGTTTTGAAAACTGATCATCAAAAAACACTAAATGAAGACTTAATGGAGTAGTTATGTCTATTAGTTATTAGAATCTGGTTTGGTGTTGGTTTCTGGACGGCGTTGGAGGCACGATGACATCGGAAGCCTGATGCTCGTGTCTTCTCCTCCCTGATCTCAGGATTCTGTGCCAGTCGTGCCCTGTCGTGCCAGAGAGAGTCTGTGTGCGTTTGTGCCCTGGGTTTCACCCGTAAGCCTGTATTGAGATGCAGAGAGTGGCACAGAGAGACTTCAGCCGAACTCCGCTTGAGTCGAGAGACTGCTGTGAGTTTATTCTGCTTTATAAAGCACAGATCTGGTCTTGGATGCTGATCAGTTTCAGTATATACAAAGGAGTTACAAATCTTGCTTTGCTTGTCTAGTACTAGAGTTTTGCAGAATATATATAAATGATGTTTTATTAACAAAGTTTGGGAGGAACGCGTTCAAATCAGCACGGGAAGAGCCGACTCGCCTCGAGCATCCCTCCGCCATCCCGACTCCTCACTCTCGGCTGGTTCTTATCAGTGCTCTGGGTTTATTTTACTAGGATATTGGCTGTTTATTAAGCACATATGCATTATTCTACATTCTTAATCCTACCATGAACTTAACTACTACCTTACTAACTGTTAATAAGCAGTAAATTAGGAGTTTATTGAGGGAAAAGTCGTAGTTAGTAGTTTATATGTGTTCTAAAGTGTTACCGGAATCTTATCATTTCTGATAATTCTGAAGTAATGACAGACAAACCAACAGGGCCTGTAAAATGTGTTTTTCCGGGACTAGATCCGTTGAATCTAGTTATTTTAGCTGGAAAGTCTTTACTGTCACTTTTGATAAGTTCAATGCATGTTTGCTGTTATAAAAGTATTAATTTCTTTACTTAAATCTTTCTGGCCTCAAACTTTTGAATCAGAGTCTATGTATCAGTGGAGTCACAACAAAGAGTTGAAAACAAAATATCATAAAACAAGTGTTTCATAATGTTTTTGCGCTGATGTCAGACTGATCGTCTCACAGACTGATGATGTCAGACTGAAAATCATAAATAATCTGATCTTGTGGTTTGTGTCCATCAAGTATCCAAAAGAGAAAATAATCAACTGAGATCAAGTGCTTTTCGTTTCCAAGTATTTCTTTCACTGGATTATCCAAAAATAGAGGGTATTTAAAATATATGCACTATTTTTGTTCTATGTATGTTAGTATGCACTAACTTTCCAGCTAAAATAACCAGATTCAACGGATCTAGTCCCAGAAAAACACATTTTACAGGCCCTGTTGGTTTGTCTCTCATTACTTCAGAATTATCCAGATGATTGCGGATGTGGCGTGAGTCTCAGCGTGTCGCTGAGTTTGAGCGCCGGGTGTGTTTTGATGTAGGAGATTACAGCGTCTGGTTAATTTAACTAAACCAGAGAAGATTCAGGGCTGATAGGAGGGTTGTGAATGGATTATATGAGATTAATGGGGCAGAAAAGTGTCCCGTGACCAGCAATCCTCTTTAACATCACCTCTCGTCGCGGTCATGTTGGTGTAGATGTTGTGAACTGAAGTTCATCCTCCTCTGTCTCATCCTCCTCACGAACATATTGCTTACTCTAGTATATACTGGATGCTGCCTACTATGATTTTTCTCTCTTTTTTACTTAAAGGATTAGTTCACTTCTGAATTCCAATGTCCTGATAATTTACTCTCCTCCATGTCATCCAAGATGTTTATGTCTTTCTTTCTTCAGTCGGAAAGAAATGAAGGTGAACATTCCTGGATTTTTCTCCATATAGTGGACTTCAACAGTTACCAACGGGTCATGTAAAGTCTTTGAAGCTGCACTGAAACTGACATTTAGACTTTGAACCCGTTGAACCCCATTGAAGTCCACTATATGGAGAAAAATCCTGGAATGATTTCTTCAAAAACCTTAATTTCATTTCAACCGAAGAAAGAAAGAAACTGTATTTTCCTTCGTGAAGTGATTTCATATTTCAAGTAAGTCAAAGCCTAATGCTGGACAGCACGTTGTGTTTCAGCTGAAGGAAATAACCCATTATTTATCGGCTTAAATATATCAGCCAAATTTTCTTATGGGGGCGATAATGATAACATTAAAAATGAACACATATATTGCCGAAATATTGTGCATCCCTATTAAAAACCAAGACCTTCCCTGGTTGTTTATGAAAGCCTGTAGACTCATTTTTAAAGCGAGAATCATACGGCTGTGATGTTTACGCTCCCGTTCTCTCACACGTGAAACGAATGCTTATACAATGTTCAGGATGATGCCAAAAGAGCCATTCTGTACTGTAATGTCAGTGTGTCATGCAAAGAAAAAGGATTAGTCTAGTCACATAGCCAGATATAGTGTGAAACTTTATAATCAAAATATGTGTAATTTTAAAAGCACAATATGTATATTTTTCACCGCTAGGGGGCGCTAAACTCTTCAAAACAATAATGAAGGCGTACATTGATGACGCAGTGAATATGGAATCATGGAACTTGTCGTCATGCCGATGGTTCTAATAATGTTTATGGGGAAATAATGTTTAAGGATGAGTGAATGCATGTTTTTAACATGACTGTGGTGAAGCAGGACGCGGCCGAGAATCACGGACAAGCGGGATAACGCAGATATTACGTCACTGACAGGCGACAAGTGACGAGAGAGGGACGGGCACTATTTAAAATTGTGAATTTCTCTGAATTTACAAATTCTTGGAAATATTTAGGATAATGTTACGTACACAGCTGAATGAAATGTATAACACTGTGCAAGTGTTTTTTGGATATTTTTATATAACAATTTTACATATTGTGCCTTTAATGACCTCATCTGGCTGCAGTTCACTTAACGGCCACTGGTGTCACTAATAACAAGGGTTTCTACACAAAGCCCCTTTGAAGAAAATAATCATATCTAACGTTGTTTTTCTCCACAGAATGACTTATTTTGATAGATTGCAGCAGAAGCAATAGTAAATATTCTAGACCATTTTTTGAAAAAATTATATTTTCATTCAGAAAGGATGTCAAATTGATCAAAAGTTAAAGACTTTTATAATGTTACAAAAGATTCGATTTCAAATAAAAGCCGTTCTTTTTGAACTTTCTAATCATTAAAGAATCTTGAAGATGATGGTTTTTAATATTGACAATAAGAAATGTTTCTTGAGCAGCAAATCATCATGTCAGAATGATTTCTGAAGGATCACGTGACTCTGAAGACTGGAGTAATGATGCTGAAAATTCAGTATTTTTGATCAAATAAATGCAGAAACCATTAAAACTCTTACTGACCCCAAATGATTGAACATTAGCTTAAACCTGGAATTCTTGTTGATCTGAGCTGGTCTTCTCAGCAGAGCTTTTTTCTCATGGACATAATCTCAGAGTGTCATCGTGGTCACTCGTTCATTTTCCTCTCCAATCCCAAGAGTCAGTGCAGTAATTACTGTCCAGGAAACCCGTGATGGAGTCATGCGCTCATCAGATCAGTCTGTCTGCAATCTCGCACTCCATTTTCTTCCATTCGGTCTCCAGACACAGCCGGTTTAAAGTATGGACACACTCGAACAGAGTTTGTTTCTCATGATCTTAAAATTCTAGGGTCAAAAAACATCCATAGATCATAGTGTCATAAAATAAACATGCAACAATTACATATTCTAAACAAAAGTTTAATTCATAAATGGATTGCAGTATGTATTACTTACAGTAAAAATATGGAATAACTAAACAAAAAATTAAAATTAAAAATATTGTCTAAATACTTAGGACAGTTGTTTTTTCTTTTGTGCACTGTAAAAAAAAAAAAATATTTTCGGGATTTATCACATTTAACAACTTCTGTTTCGCCACCTTTGTATTAACTCAAAGAACTCAATTTTAAGGCAACCAGGTAACTTAATTTTTTTAAGTTAAACCAACTATTCTTTTTTCTTGTGTGTATGTGTTTTTAATATATTGTGTACTGCAATTTATTTATTAATCGATTTATGCAGCATGTACATATTCATTTGAAATTTTTGGTGAACTAACCCTTAAAGGCTATAAAAGCTCCTGCTTAAATAATTGAAACGTTTTCATCACTTTACTATTATTCTAACATGTGTAATAGTCATAATGCAAACGCTCGGATGGTTGTGTATAAACGCACTCACTCTCTCTTCTCTTGTCGTATCGGCCCAGGATGAATGTGTGTGCAGATATCAGAAGTGTGCTGGGAGGGGCTGATACAGGCGGCGGTTAATTAAACAGGGCTTCGCTAAAGCAAGCTTCCTCCGTCGAGGGTGAATCTCAGAGACGCGCAGCCCGAGGTACAGCGCCGTCCCCTGAAAGATGAAAAGCACCGGGGGAAAAGAAAGATCAAAAGTGTGCACACAGAAAGCCAGCGCCAGATAACGCCTTATCAGACAGCCAATGAGAGCGAGAGCGTTAATTCCCGCTTTCCCTGTAAATGATATTGGAACTAATTAGAAGGATTCTCAGCACATTTACTGTTTCAACGGCATAAAAATCTTGTGTGAGTAATCAGAGTAAGTGGTGTTAAATGAAGCCGGATTAGAGGCTTAATCTCGTGCACCTGGAGAAAAACTGAGAATATGGACTGAAATGCTTGTGAACATGCTGCTTAAATCAGTTCATAAACAGATATATATACACATATACATGTGTGTAAAAAAAAAATATATATATATATATATATATACACATATACATGTGTGTAAAAAAAAAAAAAATATATATATATATATATACACATATACATGTGTAAAAAATATATATATATATATATATACATATACATGTGTAAAAAAAAAAAATAAAATAAAATATATATATATATATATATATATATATATATATATATATATATATATATATATTTGTATTTGGGCTTCCATACTTTATTCCTGACTTCGTGCTCTTGTTTAATTCTGGAGGCCTTTTAAACCTACCGAGGCTATCCAAGGTCCATGTGTGCGTGCGTTTAAAGGCCCAAAGGTGTGTGTGTGTGTGTTAGTGCCTTGAGCATTGCGTGTGTGTAGATGTAGGACAGTAAGGTTGTGTATTATTTATGCTGGTTAAGCACACAGCAGGGATTGCATTATATAGGAACAGAACAGTATCAGTTTCTCTCAAAGTGTGACCTCCACCTTTGAACACACACACACACACACACACACACACACACACAGGTAAAATAAAGCACTTTTTATTGATAAGGTTGAATAAATGTGGATTTTTTTTTCCTCTTCAGGGAAAAGGATGTTAGGATGATTTTAAATGAAAATCATTCTGGAATAATTTTAAATGATAGATCATAATGAGTGTAAACCTTTTATTCTCTCTTTATTTGACTTTTTTTTTTACTTTATTTGACCACTGGATCAAAACAACCCAATTGCTGGTTTTGTCCATTTTTAACCCAACCGCTGGGTCAAAACAACCCATTCGCTTGTTTTGTCCATTTTAAACCAACTTGGGTCAAACATTTAACCCAACCGCTGGGTCAAAACAACCCATTCGCTTGTTTTGTCCATTTTAAACCAACTTGGGTCAAACATTTAACCCAACCGCTGGGTCAAAACAACCCAATTGCTGCTTTTGTCCATTTTAAACCAACTTGGGTCAAACATTTAACCCAACTGCTGGGTCAAAACAACCCATTCGCTGGTTTTGTCCATTTTTAACTCAACTTGGGTCAAACATTTAACCCAACCACTGGGTCAAAACAACCCAATTGCTGGTTTTGTCCATTTTTAACTCAACTTGGGTCAAACATTTAACCCAACCGCTGGGTCAAAACAACCCAATTGCTGGTTTTGTCCATTTTAAACCAACTTGGGTCAAACATTTAACCCAACCGCTGGGTCAAAACAACCCATTTGCTGGTTTTGTCCATTTTTAACCCAACTTTGGTTATTTTAACCCAGCATTTTTTAGTGTAAGAACTACTATATGCAGGTTCATAATTATTGTGAATAATGTATAATACATTCTAAAGTGAAGATCATGGACTCAAGTGTTAATACACACTTCTAAAGGTGTTACTAATTATTTGGATGATTATTCTACTGTAAAAGATGGCTAGTTATGATGTCACTGTAAGCTTTTGATGTTTTTGGATTGCTGTAGCTTCTGACAGATTTCGTAACACTTAAGTAATTACTAGTGGGTTACCATGATCTTCACTTTAGGACACTTGAGTCATTACTATCCAAAACCTTACAAAAACCTCCAAAGCTTACAATGACTTCAGTCATTGCTATAGAGTTGTCATGCTTTTGACTGTAGAATATGTACAGCACTGGTAAACACGTGTTCCATCGGCGGCGAGTGAGCGATTGTGATTCATTTCATGCTGTAGTCCAGTAATTCAACTTTCTTTTCTTCTAGAACAGATGCAGTGACAGCAGAAACTAGCGTGTTCTCCTTCCAATTAGTGCTCTCTGATTTCATGCTTCCTCTTGTCATCGTGGACCGACGAGTTTTTTGTGGAAGCTGATTGGTTCAGACAGGATCTTCATTCAGAACAGCTTTTGTTCTGGTCTCACATCATAGAGACACAATGAAATTGAAGCTTACAACTGGCTGCAAGTCAAGTCACTGTTATTTCTATAGCGCTTTACAGATTGTTTTGAAGCAGCTTCACAGGCAAATAACAGAATCAGTGATGCAGACTTCATCAGTAGCTTGGCAAGGATGTGGTTTGGGTAATCTAATGTATTATTTTACTGAAGCAGCCATGATGTAGTAGTATTGTATTTACTGAACACATTGCAAATGAATTTTTAAAGCGATAAACTACTAGGGTTTTTCCTGCTGTGCATCTTAACAACAGGTGTTGCATCACAAGTGTCGATGTCATTCTCCTGCAGGCCACACAAAGCTACTATACGCTTCCCCACTGTTCCGTTCTGTGGCATGACATTGTAGCCATGGCAACAGAGAAAGAAAGTACAGCAAAAACAATCAGGCAGGAGCTGAGGTTGCAGGTCTGTCATATACAATGTGCACATGCTGTAATGTTGTGGCCGTGGCCTCTGACTGCCTGATTCACACTGTCAGTTGATGTTACTGTCTGCAGCAAGCAGGCCTGTTATACCTGGAGAGAGCGATCCGTTGGCATTCCCCTTCATCTCAAGGGCTGTTGTTCGGCTGGCGTGTGAACGCGTCCTGTTTGCCCGTAGATGCACTCTTCTGAGCATAAGTTTCTTTGAGCCAATTGCATGAGCATATGCAGGAAAATTATATATATATATATACATATACAGGTGCCTATCAATAAATTAGAATGTCATGGAAAAGTTCATTTATTTCAGTAATTCAACTCAAATTGTGAAACTTGTGTATTAAATAAATTCAATGCACACAGACTGAAGTAGTTTAAGTCTTTGGTTCTTTTAATTGTGATGATTTTGGCTCACATTTAACAAAAACCCACCAATTCACTATTAACAAATTAGAATATGGTGGCATGCCAATCAGCTGATCAACTCAAAACACCTGCAACATTTTCCTGAGCCTTCAAAATGGTCTCTCAGTTTGGTTCACTAGGCTACACAATCATGGGGAAGACTGCCGATCTGACAGTTGTCCAGAAGACAATCATTGACATTCTTCACAAGGAGGGTAAGACACAAACATTCATTGCCAAAGAAGCTGGCTGTTCACAGAGTGCTGTATAATGAGGATTGTCAAGCGAAATCGATGCAAGAATAAGGAATGGACTGAGGGTCGGGTCAAGGCATCAAGAGCCACCACACACAGACGTGTCAAGGAATTTGGCTGCAGTTGTTGTATTCCAGAGTCTATACGTCAGAGGCGTCTTAATTGGGCTAAAGAGAAGAAGAACTGGATTGTTGCCCAGTGGTCCAAAGTCCTCTTTTCAGATGAGAGCAAGTTTTGTATTTGAAACCAAGGTCCTACAGTCTGGAGGAAGGGTGGAGAAGCTCATAGCCCGAGTTGTTTGAAGTCCAGTGTTAAGTTTGCACAGTCTGTGATGATTTGGGGTGCAATGTCATCTACTGGTGTTGTGCCATTTTGTTTTTTTGAAAACCAAAGTCACTGCACCCGTTTACCAAGAAATTTTATTTGTAAAGTTTTCAAATATATCATATTTTTCCACATTGTTTTTAAAATGTTTAATTTTAAGTGCAAAAAGCGCATGTTTTTATTTATAATATGTGTCTGAATATATCATATGGTTCAAAAGAAATACCTGCCAAGAAATCGCTGGTTTTGTCCATTTTTAACCCAACCGCTGGGTCAAAACAACCCAATCGCTGGTTTTGTCCATTTTTAACCCAACTTGGGTCAAGCATTTAACTTACCCGCTGGATCAAAACAACCCAATCGCTGGTTTTGTTCATTTTTAACCCAACCACTGGGTTTGTCCATTTTTAACCTAACTCTAGGGTTAAAATATATTATATTATAACCCCAAAGTTTGGTTCAAAATATTCTTTTATTTTTTGTGTAATATTTTATAATATATAATATTTTATTTCTTTTAGCTTTTGTTTTATTCAATCGGGTGGCAAAACATCTTATGGACTTTTTTCTTAGTTTGAAGTGCAAAAATCCAAACTTTTTTTTATACTTTTGTATTTCTAATAATTTACTTATTTCAAATAATATTTCCAAATATGTTTCTCTTCATTTCTCCTGTAGTAATTATTTAGCATCAATGCTAACAGCCGTTAGTTTTCTCTCATGCTCAGTCTTGTCTTTAATGCTGTGATCTGCAGTCGTACTGTCTCGCCTCTGCAGCCCAAAAGAGCTGCTCACTCGACCAAAGCCCTACTTTAGCTCTTATGTACCATAGGTTTTCTCTGCCCACTCTCTGCCCAAACAAACACCCACACACACTCACTCTGTTTGCCCACATCGCTTGAGCGCGGCATAATTTTCTCTTTCCCTGGGCCTTTCAATTACCCAGAATGCTGCAGTCAGTCTCTCCTCCTCCTCCCTAAAGAGATGCCTCGTATAACTTCCCTGACAACTTTATCAATGTCCCATTAAATCCCAGCTAAATCATGCATCGCCATTTGGAGGGCCATCTTTTTTATCCGCTGTGGATTTATGACCCTGCGTTCCCCATCTGCCAGTGCTGGTCGTTTTTTATTTGCCTGTCATTGATTTCCAGCTGTGCTTATACCCGAGAAAGTTGTCTCCTTGCATCCCACCCTCTTCCATTTTTTTTATTTATTTATTTTTTTTCCCAAATTTTGAGATGATTTGCAAAGAAAAATAGCAGAAGTGCCCGCAGCGCTGTGTTGCTCTGGCTGCGTCCTGTGTGCGCGAGACTTTGATGTGCTTCGTATGTGGGCGGACTGGTTTTTTGCATGCATAATCTTTCATATGGGTGCAAGGCATGGCGAATCGTCTCCTGCCCCCTACAGGGCAAAAATGCACCTCTGCATATTGTGTGACGTGATGGAGGTGAACCTGAGAGAGTGAGACGCTGCAGTGCTGTTGCCAGCTTGAAACGTCTCCTCATTAACACCCTCCATTGCCCCCAGCAACACAGTCACACAGTCGGACGCGAGTGCTACTCGAGATCTCGCCTCAGGCTCAATCAGGATCTCTGCAGCTCGCTCACCTCCTCTGACACTCCAACCGAGTGTTACTTTTCCTCTTTTATGATGTACATGTAATTTAAATATATTTTATCCTATTCTACACCTCGTTGATTAGTCAGTGTCAGTCTTTACTCACTGTTACTCATTACAACACCCTCAAAAACGTTTAGCGTGGCTTTCAACTTAAATTTCCAGGCTAGTTTATACACAGTTTGAAACTGTGACATTTTGCAATGGAAGGCTGAATTTCAGGTTGTATATACTGTATATCACACACACACACACACGCACACACATATATATAAACACACACATATATATATATATATATATATATATATATATCACTACTTTAAAAACTAATTTGTAACATATCTTATTAGATTACCAAAGTGTTGTA
The DNA here is from genome assembly GCA_038088235.1 of Zacco platypus. NCBI lineage: Eukaryota > Metazoa > Chordata > Actinopteri > Cypriniformes > Xenocyprididae > Zacco > Zacco platypus. The sequence goes on from CM076077.1 coordinate 2,881,509, forward strand.
ACTTAATCTAAATACTTTAGAATACTTTGGAATACTAAAAAAATAAGTAACAAACAAAAACAAGATAATAGTGAGTTTTTCCTCACAATTCTGACTTGATTCTGACATTGTGTGATGTAAAGTTGCAATATTGAGAAAAGTAGTCATAATCCTGAGATACAAACTCTCAATTTGAGGAAAAAGTCAGAATTGCAAGTTTTTAATCAGGGAATTCTGACTTTATAACTTGCAATTGTGAGTTCATATCTCCCAATTCTGACTTTCATAAAATAAAGAAGAAATAAAATGCAATTGAGTTTAAATCTCGCAATTGTGAGGAAAAAGTCACAAGGGATTCACAAACAACTATCAATACATGAAAACAGTCGTGGATCTTCTTGCAGGACAGTTAAGATTCATATATGTAAATTTTAGAATGTGGCTATTTTTATATTCAGTCATTTTTATGATATCTCTTTTTTTTTTTTTTATTAAAATTTTGGATATTCTGCAAAGGTACGAAACTTATGAGCAGAAATGTTGCTTAGGATGCCTTTGCAGAAGCAAAAGTCCTGGTTCGTTTAGTGTTAATGCTCTGTCATGATGCTTTAAGCTTGATGTCGACTAGTCGATCATGGCCAATAGAGGGCGTTAATTGCCGTCCTGAACTAATGCATTGCAACACGCACATACAAACAGTAGAGCTCGCACGTGCAGATGGCGCACACATAAACATTCAGTAACGTAGAAATGTATTGTCAGCTCTGTTCTGTGATCTATCTATAAAGTAGCTTAGAAACTGAAATGTTTTAGCACATATTTCTCAGTAAATAAAACCCATAGCTTCTCTATTCGTAGATAGACGCTTCCTGGTAGAATTAATTCACACACACGATCGCTCTCTCACTAATGCATTTATATAAGTATCATTACTGTACTACTTTATCTGTATCTGATTTAGAACAAGGAGAAATATAATGACCCAAAGACAAAAGACCTGACGCAAATAAGCAATAGCTTTGTGGGCAGTCCCAGCTCGAGGTTCAGGCTTATTTCTTCAAAATCAAAGTCATTCTTCCCCTAATATGATGGTATTTTTACCAGTTGAGAACTCATGAACAGCTTATTAAATGTGTAAACGAGTCAAAACGGCGCCAGAAATTCCTCCGTCACACAAATTCTTGTCCTTTTAAGGGTCGCATCTGGTGACATCCCGTCCTGTAGTCCATATTTTTTGTCCATATTTTAATTGAACCACACCACAGTTCGTTTTGAAGTGGACCGAGACCCATCTTTTCAGGGGTCGGATGGCAACGTTCACACTTATTCAAATGAACGTTCACTATCGGAGCGATTACACCAGTTCGTATTCATCAAACCAAGTGTGAACACGCTCTTCAGCTCCCTCACACCCGTTGCTGCACATTTGGTAAACATTGGCTCAATGATTACTAAGTTATTTTAGAGGAAATGCGTTCAAGTTTTCTACTAGCTGATTTTTTTTTTTTTTTTTTGACCCAAGTCTGGTCTTGTTTTCCGAGCACGACTACTGCATTGTCCTTTCTCTCTGCTCTTTCTCTTTCTATCCCTTCACAACTCTTCCATCTGTGCCATGCAGGAAGGATGAAGCAGCAGCACATAGTCACAATCCTCTTGCCATCTAGACCGTGTCTAACACGCCAACCTCCCTCATGCAATATTTACATTAAAAGCAGGAAGCCCTCCAGAGATACCAGCACCTCTTTCAACCCGCGTCGGTGACACCAGCGTACTGCACATGTCTGAGCGGCAGATGAAACGAATTCTCTCTAGCTCCTCTGCACTTTCGGTGAAAACCAGCGGTTTAATCCTGGAGCATGGAAAGACAATATTCTCAGCCGTTTTGATCAGTCGTAACTACACTTGCGGGTTTTGCTGTTAGATGCATGATGGGAATGTTCATGTGGGTTTTTATGAAGACAAGCCTGAGGCCTGAGATTGTCTGGAGCCTTCAGGGAAAAACAAGGTAAAGGAATAATTCATCCCCTAAAAATGAGAATTCTGTCATCATTTACTCACCATCATGTCGTTTCAAAAATGCTGTTGTTGTTGCTGTTGAACACATGATTAATCTTTAAAGGGGACATGTCTTGAAAATCTAAGCGCTATAATCGGCTCCCCGGTGCATCTACCAACCCAGAAAATGAGAAAAAGGACAACCTTTGTTACTGCAAGCATGTGAAAAAACGAGCCGCTCAGATTTCGTCCCGTTGTGACATAGGAGGAAGATCTTATTATAATATTACTGCCCCTTAAACTGCACGTTTCCACCCATGGCGCCACCATTTTGATTTCGCAAGCGCTAACGGTGTACCAGACGACTTTTACCTTGGCAAAAGTTGGAGCGAAGCATGCTAACCGTTCTGTCATTGGCTGCACAGACGAGCTCTGAACACTATTTAGAGTCTCGTTGGCTTGGATAGCCTGCCAGTTGACCCTGGCGAGTTCGATTGCTAAAAAAGGAGCGTTTCTGTCTGAGCGATATTTTGGAAAAAATATTAGATCATTCACAGCAATTGATAGCAATCATAAACGTTAGTCTGGTGTGTATGGCTCTGTTTGGCAAACAGGTACGCTATGTGTAGTGGGTGTCCATATGGGTGTTGCACAAAATATTGACATTATGGCACATGCTAGAGGATGAGTTGATCAACTCCACAGCGACTACATAAATTTATCCACTAACCGTTCAGAAACGTCTAAAAGTTGTAACTTCTTCCTGAGTCTCTCCATCAGTGTCGGTTTGAACAATGTAAGGCCTCATAAAATCCGTGAGATTCTCCAGCTTTGTTGTTGTTGAGCTATTAAAGCCCCGCACTTTTCTGGAAAGGGGGCGGGGAGCAGCAGCTCATTTGCATGTAAAGGGACACGCTCACACCCAAAAATACCCTAAATTTTCTATAATAAAGCTATAGTAAATGACCTGTGGAGTATTTTTAGCTGAAACTTCGGACACAATTATGGGGACACCAGAGATTTATATTACATCTTATGTATATATAAAAAATCTGGTCTCTTCCTGGTTCTATGAAAAAGCTGCGTAAAGATACTTCTCAACATACCTGTTCTGTTTGTGTTTCACATGGGTTTGGATTCACATGAGAGTAAATGATGACACAGTTTTCATGTTTGGGTGAACTATCCTTTTAAAATCCAGACAAACTCATATAATCTGAATGCATCAGTCAGACATTTTTGTCTCTTTAAGATTTAAAGTAGGGTTGTGACTCACCCAAGCCCTCTCCTGTGGAGGTCCACAGATTTGATGGCAGGTCAGTCTGGATGATAAGTATATCGGATAAATTATTCATGTCTTTATTACTCTCGGAGGGCCGTGTAAGTCGCGTATCATCCCTCAGGAATCAGAGGCTTGTGAGACCTTTGAGATGTTCTCGACTGTAGACTCTGGGACATTCATTACTTCCCAGCCTTCTCCTGTAGATAAACAGCCATTTGTCACCGCAGACTTTCATGAACGGAGGTGTCTCGAGAGTCGGCTGGGAGGTTGTGCGTGGAAGCCAAAGAAAACAGAGTGGGATCTATTTATCAAGCCAGCCTGTTCTGTTTACCATCTGTGATGAACAACGCTGAGCCAAAGTACCTGCAGTTTCCCATTTCCAATAAGCATCTGAGGTGGCAGGGAAGCCCGTCTACACCGTCAAACCCAACAGAAGAATAACTATACGTGAACTGTGTCTCTCATTATCATTTTTAAGCCAAAAGTATACTTCGGCTGTCCGCGACACTCCAAGTAGATATAGCGGCAGACTGGAGAACTCCAAAAGTAGGAAGGACCTCCAAAAAGGGGTGGTGTCTCTCGCATGTAAAGACTTTCGCTTCCGCAAAATGTTGACAAACATTTCAAAATAAATTTTTGTGATTTAAAAAGATTCTTACTGAAACAGGAATTATGTAAAATTTAGGCATAAAGCATGCTATATAAACGAATATGCCTATATAAATAATTACATATTTATTTATTATTGAGATACAGCTAATAAAACTTTCATCTTTGGGGGGGCAGTAGCTCTATGAGAGGGGGTCTGGAGCTCGTGTGAAGTGGCATTTGGACGGGGCCGAGGGGACCTCTTATCCCCCCGAATTTGAAGCTCCGTGTCCCTCATGAGGTGGGGTGCAGGGGTTTGTATATTTTGTAGCCACGTCCCATTTTGGAGTTCCTACCCCCATTTGGAGGTCTCCACCCTGCAACTATACCCTTTTGATGGTCCTCGCACTGTTGGCGTGACATAAGTCAGGAGGGTCTGCGGACGTCTGCACATAGTCAAATTTTTGTGTCTCTGCATACAACGGTGCATGAGCGAGTGATTTGAGTGTTTAAAAAACAAAAGTCCAGTAGATTTTCGTCTTTCCAGGCTCATGGCCAAGGAGTATACGTGGATGTAACACTGTTCGTAAGAACGGGAAGAAGGAGGCGGGAACCGGCGAACGTTCAACCATAACTTTAATAAACTCAAAAACAAACAATAAAACGAAAGTAAAATAATAAACATAATAAAAACACAACATAAAATCCAGGCCTGATCCTCTCTCATCCTTCACTGTAGTCGCTCCTCTTTTATGCTTCCGGAGCTCCTCCGTGAGAGACACGAGACCGGTGCAGCGCGCAGCTGACGCTCATTATCACTCACGTCACCGGCCTCGCGCCGTTCCCTCACGGCTCTCGCCCGGCCTGCTTGTCACAGTGGAAAATCAAGTTTACCCAATATTTACTTGGTTTGGCTGGTTAGCATGGTCCAGTTATATATATGTATATCTATGTGTGCATGTATGTGTGTGTATGTATATGTGTGTGTGTGTGTATATATATAAGATATGTGTATATATATATATGTACGCACACACAAACACATACACATACACATACATACGTACATGCATGCATATATTTTTTGAGTGCTTAAAGAATGTAGTTAGAAGCATTGCAAGAGTTCGTTACTCACCAACACTGTTCAACCAGGCTTTTAAAAGCATGTAATTAACTTAACCACTAGTGAAGCTTTGGGACTGTGCTCGTTCTTGTGATGCCATCAGCTAATCAGTGTTGTCATGGCATCATTTTCCTCATATTAACAGCTCACACAAATTGGGTGAAAAAAAGCATGGGCCCAGAACTGCAAATGCTAACGGATTGCTTCATCTCCTCACTGTGGGTACAGCTGAAGCAAAGACCACCACCCGTGAGAGCAGTCATGGTGATGGTTTGTTCACTGAGAATACTGTAATACTCTTCTCCCATTGTATTTTGAGGCAGTTGCAGCCAGCTTTACGTCTCCCATCGGAAGCGCTCAGAGTCCACACAGTTTGTTTTGACATAACAAGGCCGACCCAGCATGCTCTTGCTTTATTACGGATCAGCGCTGGGAATACGGCGGTCCACCGTAAGCTAACTTCAACACAGCTGATGTCCTGCGGCGGCTCCTAAGGACTTCAGTGCATCTGGGTTGGCAAAGTTCAGTGGGCAAATGTGGACGCCAAATGAAGAAACACTCTCCAATCCATTCTCTCCGTTAGTTTGCTTTGGTATACTTACTCGCAGTCGGCCTCTGTTGTACATCCAAACGTGCCAGACACACAGGCAGACTTCAATTTTAGTGGAAAATGAACATGGTGGAAAAGAGCCACATTCAATTTTACAAAAAACAGGCTTGTTTTAAACTTTTACATTAGCGGTTTCTACTGCAGCTGCTGTGCTAATATCAGCGGCCTCATGCTGGGAGGTTTTTATAGTGAGTTTTAGTGTTCTACTTAATATTCTGTCACATTCATTAACAGTGACACCTGGTTGAACCGACGGTTACAAACTCCTGTAATGCTTCTAACTGCAGTTTTTTTTTTAATAGCATGACAGTAGCATGAGCTGATAATGTAGCTTTTCCTAACAAGCTACTTTTTTTACTCTGTCGCTCTCTCTCTCACTCTCTCTCTCTCGCTCTCTCTATGTGTGTGTGTGTGTGTATATGTATATATATATATATATATATATATATATATATATATATATATATATATATGATATATAATATATAATGTATAAATACACATATGTATACACATATGTATATGTATTTATATTTATTTATTTATACATCAGTTCTTTCTAGTTCTCAAATCTGATTGGCTGAGAGGTCTTTCCAGTCATGCGATATCTTATTTTTTTGTAATGGAATGTTGTTTTAGGCGAGAATATAGTTGTTTAGACCTCAGACATGTGATTTATATGTAAACATAGAGCCTATTTGAATATAGGCGCTTTCGGAGATGCGAGGTCCAGCCCGTCAGCGGCCGTTCAGTGCTCATGTACCCACAGAGAACAGCTTCATCTCGGACAGTCCTTTGGGAAATTGTAGATGGAGATTAAACATGAGGTGTTGGATGTATGGATGTTTGGATGTATCAAACGGGCAATCTTTGGTCTTATTAGTTTATAACTTGTTCCAGAGCTAATTTTTTATGATTTGGCTTAATGGCTTTATTAAGTTTCATAACTTTATATTTACATTGACATTAAATCCTGTACTAACTAGAGCGCTGCTTTTGTACGTTTGACTGCTTGTTTTTCAATTTTACTTAGCAAGGGTGGACATCATTGACTAAAACAATCTTTTAAAGTAAATTATTTCATGTTTTATGAATGAAATGTGTGTTAGATGAGCTTATATTGCTTTCGAATTTTAAGTATTAAATGACGGCTCATAGTAAAACAAAATAAATTATACTGTCAAATACAGACTCATGCAATTATAGCTAAAAACCTACTCCCAAACCTTACCCTAAACCTACCTCGTCCATAAAAATAAAATTTACTATAGAATTTCATAGTTAAAATACTTAAAAAATGGCGAAAACAAAGGTGGCGAAGAAGCCTTATCAATAGGTGGCGATAGTGAAGCTTAAAAAGCGAGGACGGTGTAGTAGAAGAAGAGCAGGAAGAGGCTCTGAGGACTTTTTTTTTAAATCAACTTTCAGAAAAACATACAATGACATTTAGCACAAAAAACAACAAAAACAAACAGAGATTGATACATATAACAGATCTTACATGGGTAAAGGGCTCTTCTCGCATCATCTCTTTGACATCTCGCGTCGTTCCGTGTGATTTAGACAACTTCAATTTACGCCCCCTGCAACAAGATACGCCCCCTTCCTGTTACGCCCCTCTTGCAGTCCGCAGACAGATTCTATAGGGTAATTCTCTCTCTCTCTCTCTCTCTCTCTCTCTCTCTCTCTCTCTCTCTCTCTCTCTCTCTCTCTCTCTCTCTCTCTCTCTCTCTCTCTCTCTCTCTCTCTCTCTCTCTCTCATATTATACTCTACATACAATGAGTTTCAATGAAGCGACTCAACGTTCCTTGTTCTAAAGTGACGTTCTAGTGAAATGCGACTGTTCACTGTTGTGTTATATTAAATCGGATGTCATAAGTTACATTCAATAAAGATTCTCAACGTTGTGTGAAAATAAACGCTGCTCTGATTGTGACCATATATTAAATAGTACTATCTGATAACTGTATATATAAAAACATTGCCCCTTTATAAAGCTTTAGCGTGCTTAGCAACAGGTACTTTTTTGTTATGTGGTGTATGGCTAACTATTTTCTTTAAGTGTAGTGCTTTAAATTGTGATTAGCCAGTACAAACTGTAATTTACATGATGCAGTTTCTAAGTAGGTTCCTCGGCACTGCATATGTTTATGTGGTGGTAATGTGATACATTTAACCTTTATAGTGAATTTTCACATCCCTACAAGTGTGCAGTGAGTCCATGAGGCCTTGCGGCACTGAAGCGAGTGGGTGTCTGTGTTCCCAAGGAAACTAGCAACGTGGAAACACTCCAGCTGAATCTTACTGGACTGTATGTGAGATATAAAGGCTCTCTCTCTCTCTCTCTCTCTCTCTCTCTCTCTCTCTCTCTCTCTCTCTCTCTCTCTCTCTCTCTCTCTCTCTCTCTCTCTCTCTATATATATATATATATATATATATATATATATATATATATATATATATATATATACCTGTTCTTCCATTCATTCATGTCCTTGGGTTTATTTCTGCACTTAAAGCAAACAATGCATCAGATTTGCGCTCTGACGGTCTTGTTAAAGCGACTGCGGATCAAATTGACTGCTCTCATCGAGAATTAAAGGGATAGTTCATCCAAAAATGAAATTCTGTCATCATTTCCTCACCCTCAAGTTGTTCCAAACCTGTATGAGTTTCTTTCTTCTGCTGAACACAAATGAAGATATTTTAAAGAATGTCTAGTGGATGGACCCCATTGACTTCCATAGTATTTTTTCCCATACAACTCAGTGGGACCCTGGGCCTGTTTGGTTAGGGTTGGTGAACATAATCTACAACGTGGCCCAGAAAAGCTAGAAAACTGGTTGCTTCATACGAGTACATACTTCTCACTGCAGTATGTGAATTGTAATTTTAGTTGGTGTTTGTGTGTTGAGGTCTTACATGCAGAGGATTCTGGGATCAAAGCTGTAGCGCTCGGGGAGACGCTCGTCTTTGATGCCCTTTACTGATCAAATGAGTTTTGATGGTATTGATCCGGTTCCATGAGATGAGCAGATTGTATCATTTATGGGTAAAAAGAAATGCTTATTTTACTGCAAACTGTGGACTGTAATTTTGTTGGGTAGTAAATAACTAAAAATAGCATGACTAGTTTGTGTTTTAAAAGTGACGTTTTTCCAGTGACTGTCTAGGAGTTCATTTTAGTCAATTGATTTGTTCATTTAAAAGATTCACCAGTTTCTGTGTAGCATTTTGAGTGTGTGTCAAAAAAACTTCGGTGGCTGTCACATACATATTGTTTTTGCTGTAATAATGAGATATGTCGACAAAACAATATATTTTCTCGCAATAAGATTTTTGCGTTGAAATGACACATTCTTGTTAAAACAACATATTTTGTACATGACGTGTAAAATATGCCTTTATCTGATCTATAACTGAGAATAGCCTAGATCAGTGCCTTTATTATCACACTTCTGCGTTCGAAAAGCAGAAGCAAGTATTGCGTAAAATACCTTCCGATGCCTGTATCAATGGCAGACTTTCTCTATCTTATATCATGCGCAAACGTCAAAATTCACGTGCAAAATTATGTACTTTTTACAACATAAAATCTCGTTATTACGAAAAAAGATGTCGTTTTAACGGTGTTTCATCTCGTTATTATGACATAATTTAGTGGGAAAAATATGTATGTGGCAGTAATGCTGGTCACTATTTAGTTTGGCTTCATTATGTTCTTTAAGATTCATGTGTTTTATAGTTTTATTGTAAATTTGGTGAAAAGTTGAATGCAGATTCAAATTATTTTTGTGCCTGATAAAATACTGTTCCAGTTGGCCCTTTGCCAGCAGTTTGATTGACAGGCGATCTGACCAATCATAACCCCGAATCCGCCATTTTGTTCGACAAAGCAGTCAGAGGAGTTAGTAGATTAACGTCGGTGAACTAAATAAATTGTGTGTCCTCACGTCTTTCCGAGCTTGAAACAACATTCCTTCTGATGTTCATCCATGTTTATTTGATGCTATAAATGAACTAGTATGAAGAGATGATCGGTTCACGAGGAGCTACAGCGATCTGTCACCACACATTAAACACACACTAGACGCTATTTATTGATTAAACGTCTTTAAAAAATTACCATATATTAAATATGAAACTGTTTCATATGTCTGTCGACGTGTTGTCAGTGTCCTCTTTGCTCCAGGATGTATTTTTCACCTCGTGAGAACATGATGTGTGGCGTGAGAGCGGCCACATAGCAACAGTAACTAAAGGGGGCGGGTCTTTGCGAAGGGTCAATTGTGAAGAGAAATCGCAGCATGGATATTTACTGTGGTACTGATATAGTTATATATCTGAATGAAGCTGTCGTGTTTGACTAGTTTAACCACTAAGTTATAAGAAGCTTGAAGCGTACTTGTTTTATAAGGATCACTGGTCGCTCTAATTGGTCGTCGAAATAGCAACAGATGACCCCAAGAGGTACTGCAATAACTGAGCCACTTTTCAAATGACATTCGGACAACTTTAAGTGTGACTTTAGCGTGTGAATACTTTTTGGGGACGCTGTATGTTTGTTGCATGTGATTCTCTGCATTCAGCAGCTCATTAGAGAAGAATATCTGCAGTGTTTCTGATCTCAAACTCTGCATTGGAGTCCCTGTAGAGTTACTGGAGCTATTTTGCAGCACATTGACGCCTAATGGGCATTTCTTGAGCGGTGACGTCTGTACTATTGCCTGCCTAATGGCAGCATTTGGGAGCTATTAATGGTAAACATTTAAGGCCGCGCAGAAAAGCATTCGCGCACAGTTTTCCTTCGAGGTCATCAGTAGTCCAAGTTATTTTTCATTGCTCATTAGGTTTTTATGTTCAATAGTTATTGTCAGTTACAAATGTGATTTTTTTTTTTTTTTTTTTTTTTTTTTTTTTTTTCGTGGGTTTGTGAGCAGAAATATTTAAATATTTTGCTTACGGATGTTTTTGGAGGAATTAGCTTGTGTTTTTCTAACAGTCCAGTGCTGTTTTTTTCTTGGCACAGAGATTTACTTATTATAAAGCCATTACTTTTTCATGCGTTGCCAAATTTCTTTCCTCTTTCGTGGTGTTTACAGACACGAATGTACAACTTTCACAAGATGACTAAAATGCTTTTTATTGTGAAATGAGAATCCGTTTTAGCAGTGTTTCATTTAGGTCAGGTGTGTCGGCGCCGTTTCGTTTCTCAAGGAATCTTGTCAGTCCTACATTATTTATGTAACCCTATTAAAGTGCAGGACTGGTATGTGTTTAATGCAGTTTTATGTTTTATAGTTTGGCAGGGAAGGTCAGTCATGGAGGATTGAGTGTAATATAATGTGTATATATATATATGTATATGTGTATATATATATGTGTGTATCTATGTATGTATATAGTATACATGTGTATATAGTGTGTGTGTGTATATATATATATATATATATATATGTGTATATGTGTATATATATGTGTATATGTGTATACGTGTATATATATGTATATGTGTATATATGTATATATATATGTGTGTATCTATGTATGTATATAGTATACATATGTATATAGAGTATATGTATATATAAATTTAAAGCTTGTAATTTCCATGTGAGTATTTAAATTTTGTATTACATGCATATTTACAATATATATAATGCACAAATGGTCATGTAATGGAATGAGAGGGATGGTTTGCTATTCTGAGCCTGTGTTTTATTAAACATATGGCTACAGCAACAAATCAATTATATACATGCATAAATATAAGTCTGATGTTCTTCAATAAGCATAAACAACACAATGGAATACATGTAATCTATGAACTTCTCAAGAGAAAGTGCAGCACAATTCAGCGGCATGCAAATTAGTTGATGAATTAAAACATCTGATTGCATATGCAGCTGGGTTAATTAAATTCAAATTTACAAGGTTGTTTCTGACTGATGGATACAGGGGTGGAGCGTCTCTTCAAATATTGATAAGGGCCATGTTTTCAGGCTTATATAATGCCAGCCCACTTTTACTCTGTGTAATAAACTCGCTGTGACTCCAGATGAGCTCAGGATGAGTTTCTATCGATTTCAAATGCCTGGATGCGTAAATTAAGCTTTGATGTTTGTTAGTCGAAAAAATGAAAATTCAGATCATTTTTCACCATATTTCAGAGGTTCCCAATGTTTTATTTATTTATTTTTTGTTAGCCAAACCACTTAGATAAAATTTTAAAATTAAAATTTTTCACTTAGATAAAGTTAAATATTTACTACTACTACTAATAATAAAAATACAAGGTTTTATTTTAAAATTTGGATAATAGTAGTTATGTATTAAATTATTTATCAAATATTATATTATATTAACTAAATATATTACTGTTGTAACTTACAATAATTAAATAATGAATATTTGATGATGATTATAATATAACATTTTTACTAATTATTACTAATATTTAGTCTTAAATTCTTCACTTTTTAACCCAGTATGACTTTAATTCTTCTGTGGAACAAAAAATATATTCTAAATTGTGTAATTAAGCTGATTTAGCATCATGTTGGATGTCAGAATGTGTAAACAGACCAACGTTTTACCCATATCTCTTTTTTTTTATTTTTTTATTGCACAGCATAATCCTTACAATTCTCACAGCAGGTGATTTGAAGTCCTAAAATGGTCTTGAATTGTATAAAGAGGTGAAATGGTTGCTTGAGCTGTGTTTCCATGGCTTTAAAGTCTCTAAATTCCTCTTTAAAGCACCGTTGCACCAAATTTAACATCTAAAACAAACGAAAAACCATCTATATAGGGTTCGTGACCTCAGAGCCGTGTCCAGTTGAGGGAGATACAGTCAGAGAGGAAATTCACTTCTGAAATAGCATACATCCAAGAACGCCTTTCTTCTTTTTCATTTCTCGCTTCCACATTTGTCACAGCGTTTTACCATGAGGCTGTAGCCGAGTGTCTCCACATCACAGAGATCAAAGTCTGTCTCGCACTTTGATGTGAAACGTCAAAGAAACATCTAGAAGGCACCTGCCGCAGGCCATTCAGCCCTGGGCTCTATTTACAGAAAATGGCATGATAACTCCAGCGCAAATTGTACCACTCGGAGCATTTCCCATGAATCACTCTCATCAGACTGTAAAAATCAGTGACAAAGGCATGAAGTGTTCCCCATAGTAATAACAATTTGTGTCAGGAGTAAATGGACTCATTGTGTGCTGATGTACGGCCGTCAGCGCCGCTGTGACGGGCAGACTGCCGTGAAGAGAAATCTGAGAGAGCTTTCGCTGAAAAAATCTCCCTTGCATTTTACTTCCAAAAGTGATTTGATAGTTCATAAAAAAATCTGTCTTTATTTATTCACCACCTTGACCACAAAAAGAGATTTTTCTTGTCCAAAAAGGTCCAAAAAGGAATCGTGCTATATATTCCAATTCTTCTGAAGTTACATGCTAGTTAAGTATGAGGAAAAGACTCAAATTTAGCTGAAAATGAAGAAAAATAGTGCCGATAGCCTCGTGGGCGGCACCGATGTGTTGCACTTCGGGGGATCCGAGTTCGAGTCCCAGGCCTCGGCGTACCTTTCCTGATCCAGTGCCCCTCTATTCCTCCCACTTTGCTTTCTCTCTGTCATAAAACACCAAAAAAAAAAAAAAATAGGCATGTTGCAAGTATTCCTTTCAGTGGATGCTAATGAAAGTACAAGAATGTGTTCAGTTTGTGCCTTTTGGCACTATGATGTGCTGTTTTTATCTTTCTTATACTTTGTGTGCTGCAAATATTGTTAGGTCTTGTGATATATTGCTTGTGATATTTCTTATTTGGATAAAAGCATCTTCTAAATGGTTGAACGCAAATGTTTTTCTTGGCTTCTCGCACTAAGTGCTGCATTTTTTGAAGAAGTTG
>CM076077.1:2897500-2907500 GCA_038088235.1 Zacco platypus
ACAGGCCGACTCAACAGAATGGACTCTACTAAGCTCTGCCATTCGATCATGTGCCACACTGACTGGCTCCGATCCCGGCTATCAGTGCCTGAAGTGGCTAGATGCCAGTGCAAGCTTCATACACATTAGGGCTGACACCATACCAAGAATAGTGAGATGTTATGATTCCCGAAAACACAGCAGTGAGTAATATTGAACACGGTTTTTACATATGAAGTTAAATATTTAGTTATTTTGGCTTCAGGTATTTCTCAATTAAGCAGTGCTTTTTCAATTTGTTTAATTTGCTGCTTAAAAAACATACCAGAATTCCTCTAAAACTCCTCCACCTCCCCCAGCTCCACCTGCCTAGATCTGCTACTGGATTTCTGTTTGTATATTTATGCAGCAGCAGCTTATCTGACAAGCTCACAGCACCATCTGTGTATCTATTAGCAGTTGCAAGTCAAAACTTGCGCTCCCCTCAAATGTTAAAGGTACAATATGTATGATTTTTGCAGTAAAATATCCAAAAAACACTAGGTCAGTGTTATGTATTTTGTTCAGTTGAGTACATACAATATCCTAAATGTTTCCAACTATTTGTAAATCCATGAGAAAATTGTGGAAGTCGGCTGTCAATGCCGTCATATCCACGTTACCCTTGGTTTCCAGTTTTATTTTCTTGAAACCCTGGAAACACCAAAGACGCTTTAATATGTTTTATTAGACAAGGGATCAATTGCTTGATTACATACACAGAAAACGAATTATTGTTATATAGCTCAACACGTTTAGTCTTATTTAAATCTATTTTTTTCCAAGAGTACCATGCTTTTACCATGTCTCAGAGAAAAACACTCTTTTGTCAAGTAGATTTTTTTTCCCATCATAAAAGTCGTTTTAAAAATAATTGCCATTTATCAACACAAGCCACCTAACAGGTATTAATATGATATTCTAATATTGAACTATCTTACTGCAGTGTGAACAAGTGTCTCACAGCAGCCGGCGAGCGAACACATAGATGTTATAACATTTTCAACACACTCAAATGTATCTAATATGAAAAAAGCGGATAAAACGGAAGCGGCAACTGCGGCATAATAAAAGTCCCGGTGCTCGTGAGGCGTATGTCGTGTTCGTCTCTTATTAACAATCGTTCAAGTGGCCTTGGACAGCTCCCACAACACTCAGACCATGAGCATGATTACTGCCTGAGTCCCGTTCCCTTTCTTTTCCACCGGCTGTGAGGTGAACACAACATCTCCCAAAATTCCACGCTCAAACTCTGCGTCAAACAAGGCTTTTGTTCTGAATAGGTGACCTCTAGTGGCGAAAAGTCTACATATTGTAGCTTTAAAATCAAACCCACAACCTTTTCAAAAACGTTAACATTGTCGTATTCAATAACATGCTAAAAATAAATAAATAAATATATATATATGAAGTGCTTGAGTGATTCACTACTGTCTTACTGCTGAAAAGTGTAGTTTAAGTTAGTTACTTCCACACCCGGAGGCTTTGTCATTGTCACATCATAAATCTCTCTCCGCTGCAGTTGTTTTCTGGAATAGCATCAGGCCCACTAATTGCTTCATAAGTGTGACATATTAAAGGGTCCTTAAGCAAACAGCATGATGGGATTAAATGCTCTCTGTAGCCGAGGGCAACGTCGCCCGTCTCGCTCATCGCTCCCCTGTGGCTGCTCCAGGCATAAAACGGGTCTGAAATTTTCGTGCCGACTTGCAGTAAGATGCTTCCGCCCCTGCACGACCTGTTTTAATGGCCTCTCTGAGCGTGAATTATTCATGAGGTCTTTAAGTAGGAGACTGGCCGTGGTGTCGCTGGAGACCCATGAGGCCTGTTGGCATGAGTGATGTGGAGTTTCTAATGATCAAGTATAGGGAGTCGCTGCCACAGGACTCCACGGAGTGACAGAAGAGAAAGTATTTCTGTCTCGTTCCATCTCACTCAGTTCTCAACGCTGAAGTGCGCAATTTCTGCGCCGATAGTGTTACCAGATGAAATTGCGAGCAGGTTTTCATCGGGCAGGTTTCTCGAAAGCTCCTCCCGTCTGCCATTGGCTGAAATATTTTATCATGATTTTATTGCATTGTGAGAAGTGAATTAGAGCCAGATGGTTGGAAGTTTTAAAATTATCCATGCAAACATTGCAAATCTAATCAATAGGAAATGCTCAAGATCCTTTTGGTTTCCGTATAGAAACTAAAGAATGTCAAACCTTGGAATAACTCATTATAAGTAGCAATGATACTAAAGTAACTACATTTACCAGTAGCCTCTCAGTATGCAAGCTTCATTTAAACTGCTTTTCTAACAAGCTAACAGTGGTGTTGCATGTCGAAATGTGTCATTGCGGTTTGTGTTGCATTATATTGTGCATGCAACTTGGCAAAGAGGAAGCTGGAGCAATGATCAAGTATTGATATTGTATGTATGTATTTTATATGCATGTTTATTGTATGTGTGTAATATATATATATATATATATATATATATATATATATATATATATATATATATATATATATATATATATATATATATATATATATATATATATATATATATATATATATATATATATAAAAATAAAAAACAACGGTCTGTTGTTTGTGCTCTTTCCAAATTGTGAAGCGAGCAAATATTTTCCTAGCTCCCGTTATGCTGCCGGGTGTATTTTAATCGAGGAACATAACCAGCTGTGCAATTAGAATTCAGAGAAATGTCCAAACAAACACTTTTTGATGTGGCGTCTCTCCACCGCTGAGAAATATCGGCCATAAATCACATCACTGAAAACAAACTGCCCCTTTTAATAGGCAGTTACAACCCATTCTCTGGCTCACAATATGGGCTGTTCGCCTCCATCCTTCACATTTGGGAGATTTAGGGCTTCATATAATCTAAGGTGTTATTTTTGGTGAGCATTTAATCATTTCCAGATTCTTCCGGAGCCTGTTGTGGATCTCAAGTGGCCTTCAGGGTCTTGAGGGGTCCCGGGTTTCGCAGACTGAGTGTGTCTGAAACGGTTTGTGTGAAGCTGATCCGGGCCTTTTCTCCGCTGAAGGTCCCAGTGGCTCCCTGTGATGACACAGCAGCTCGTTAACATGTTTGTGAATCGCCAGCCTGACCTGCCAGATCTGATTTATTACTCATGATCCCCGTCCGCCTCAACCGTTGCAGTTGGATGTGATGCCCTGTTATGTTCCTGAAGAATAGATTGTTTATCCATTGAAGCTACCTGGATGAGATTTTTCGATTGCAATGCACGGTCGCTGTAGTTCTCAATGGAATAGTTCATCCAAAAATGAATATTTGCTTGTCAATTACCCATTTTGTTCCAAATGCCATCAATGATGCCAAATCTCATCCTTGTGCTTTAAGTGATTTTGGTCAAAATAAAATGAATATGTTGGACATATCACATACATACATACACACACACACACACACACACACACACATATATATATATATATATATATATATATAAAATGATGGTTCAGTATGGGTTTAGTACAGAGGGGAGAAAACTAAGCATAAAGTTGCTTCTTTTTTTCTTATTTTTCTTACTAAACAATGGTTTATTAAAAATTTCAGTTATAATTAACATTTTCTTAAGGATAAAAAAGCGATCTAATGCTGTAAACTCGAAACAGGGAGCCCTTTCTTGCACAATACTGTAATATTAAAGGTTACAATTAACAACAGAGCCCTTTAATATTATATTATACTTACAGAACTATTAAATTCAGTTGCCATTTAATTTTTAGATATAATAATCAACACACAAATTGCACATATCTTGCATTAACTTCTTAATCTACTGTAAGTATAAAATTATTTTTGTACTCCAATTCATTTTTGAAATATATTATGGTCATAACTAGTTTTCATGACAAATTTAGTATGTCAGACAGATACAGTAAATGTAATGCTAATATAGTATATATATTTAGTGAAATGCTCCTCTAGAGTTCATTTCTCTAGTGAACTAAACTGTGGACACTAAATGACTTGCCTGAGGTAAATATAATGCTACGCGAGATTATTCTAAGTCTGTTTTATTGATGACTTTCCGTGCTTTTAATACTGTTTGAGAGATTACACCTAAACATATCTATCTATAATCTGTTCTTCTGTGTTTTTTGCCCCCTTCTGGATTGGAGTGCAGATATATGTATGATTGGTGGCTGACTGAAGATTGTAGTATGAATATCTGAATGTCCCTGCTGTCTTAAATCAAATTTGTTTTGAACCGTTTCTTTCCCCATTGTTTCATTAGTTGGTCTCCCGCTGTGGCCCTGAGGTCTTTTGGCAGCATTAGTTTGGCCCGGGCCACATCCTTCAATCACTGGCCCACAGAGCCTTAAGCATTATGGACTATCAGTGAAATTTGTGGTGCTGGTTTTGTGCTGGACCTTGTTTCTCTCCAGATTAGCCTCCTCCATAATAGGCAGCTGTTGCCTTGAGGCTGCAGGTAATCCTGAAGGTAAATCGCTTCCCAGACCAAATCACTCCCGTGGTCTGCGCCTGAAATTACTTGTGGTCTCTAGACTGGGGGTCAGCTGCGATTTGGACCAGACACGATCCAACACGATCCCGGTGGAGTCTGGCCTACGAACGCTGAGTAATTGTGACAGCAGGAGAGAAGCTCTCGGAATGACAAAGGATAATGCGGCGTGAGGCGTTCGCCCACAAACTCGTTATTGTTCTGATGAGAATCTGTCAGTGTGTTTTGTACGGCACCGTTCGCCTCACAATGCTGTTTTTCAGGCTTAGTTTAACATTTCACATTGAAGACTTGTGCTCTCATAAGGGATGTTTTGCAAATAAGTTAATAGCCCATTGTGTTTCTTTGCTGTTGTTTAAAGAACGCTTTAGAAAGCCATTGTTTTTGTGCCCTTGAACGCAGCTAATTGTGAGCAAAAACAGTGGTTTAACAATTCCCGCTAGAGCCTATTCAGCATGTCACACGAATGTACTCGTAACATTTATTTACTGAATGCTGAGGGGCTTGATTTCTGCCTGATAGTTTGTCGCAGGGAAACGGCAGAATAGTGAGCGAAAACAATTTTGTGCCGTTGCTCAAATTCATTTCTACTGAGCAGCAGAATATTTATGCATTGCCTTGTCCTTTTCCACCCCAGTGAAACCATACATCACATGAGCAGAGGCTGTTAGTGAGGAATAGGTCAGCCAAAAATGCTAATTCTTTCATTATTTACATTCTCAAACTCATATTTATCTGTAGAAAACAAAAGGGCAAATTTTGAAGAATCTTTACGCTACTCTCACACCATAACATCATCATAAAAGCAGTGTATATGATTTGTTTGCTATATTCCCGGTCTTATAAAGTAATTTCAGTGAGTAATGACTCACATTTCAGTCCATTATATGATGGCTAAAGACTCTAAAGTCATACGGACCACTTGTGTGTTTTAGTGCTTTTTTGGAGCTTGACAAACTTGAAGAGTTTAATTTGCTTTCCTCAAACAACAGACAACATTTGCAACAACATGAAGGTAACAACATTTTCACTCTTTGTTATATTGCAGCCATTTGCTAAAATCATTTAAGTTCATTTTTTTCCCTCATTAATGTACACACAGCACCCCATATTGACAGAAAAACACAGAATTCTTGACATTTTTGCAGATTTATTAAAAAAGAAAAACTGAAATATCACATGGTCCTAAGTGTTCAGACCCTTTGCTGTGACACTCATATATTTAACTCAGGTGCTGTCCATTTCTTCTGATCATTCTTGAGATGGTTCTACACCTTCATTTGAGTCGAGCTGTGTTTGATTATACTGATTGGACTTGATTAGGAAAGCCACACACCTGTCTAAATAAGACCTTACAGCTCACAGTGCATGTCAGAGTAAATGAGAATCATGAGGTCAAAGGAACTGCCTGAAGAGCTCAGAGACAGAATTGTGGCGAGACAGAATTGTGGCAAGGCACAGATCTGGCCAAGGTTACAAAAACATTTCTGCTGCACTTAAGGTTCCTAAGAGGACAGTGGCCTCCATAATCCTTAAATGGAAGACGTTTTGGGATGACCAGAACCCTTCCTAGAGCTGGCCGTCCGGCCAAACTGAGCTTATCAGGGGGAGAAGAGCCTTGGTGAGAGAGGTCAAGAAGAACCCAAAGATCACGGTGGCTGAGCTCCAGAGATGCAGTCGGGAGATGGGAGAAAGTTGTAGAAAGTCAACCATCAGCATGGAGCATATTTATTTATATATATATATATATATATGATGGAATAAATCCTGCCCAGTGTTATTAAAATACTGTTAATAATTACATACAAAGCCAAGATTCATCAGGCTCAAATTGTGAAAGGATGGTTGTGAGGGAGCATGAAGAGTCATTTTCACACATGAATTGGCACCTCTGAGTCCACTGAAAGTCTTTGGGATGTGCTGGAGGAGACTTTACAGAGTGCTCGACTCTTGCATTGTCAGTACAAGATCTCGACAAAAATTGATGCTTCTGATGCTTGATGGAAATAAATGTTGTCATGACTTTTTAATGCTATTTGAGCCTTAGAAACAACATTTATGGGTCAGTACATGCTAAATTGTACTGCTGGTTTGAAATATGTTATTTAAATATCAGTTTGGCAAGCAGTTTTTTGAGGTTTTTGTGATTTCTCCATTCAAGGAGGAAGTTGGTTGCCACTTGCATGCACAGAATTGCTGCAAATATGTTTGCCAAGTTACCAACGTTTTCAAAATTACCCCAGTTTGCATAGATCCGTGGGCCAGACAAGCAATTTGGCAATGTCACTTTGTAAAAAAAAAAGACTAGGTGCACATACACATTCAAATTCGCAAACCTGTAGACTAAGCGCATAAATGAACGGGAAGAATGCATTAAAGGTGTTCGGTTTTAAGTTGGAAAGGTGAGCCTGAGTTAATAATGAACAATTCCTACAACGGAAGTGATTCAATCAAAAACCTACTTTAGCTCGATAATAATATTTTCTTAAAGCTGCTGTGAAGCCAAAACAATCTCTATTAACTTTCCTATTATCACTGTGAAACTGCTTTGAAACAATCTGTATTGTGAAAAGCGATATATAAATGGAGACAACTTGACCAAGTGACATCTTGAAATGTGTTTTGATGAGGGTGAATAAATAGTGATGAATATTCTTTAGTGCTACTTCTCTACTCAAAAACAGCTGAAGAACCAAAAATCCTTAGTAATTGTAAATGATACTGGACCGAAATCGATTCTTCAGACAGTTCTGAATCTGGTAGCTACTCATTTTGCTCTTAACCACCGTATTTTTGTCTCTACTTTTCCTGTCCTCTTGTGATCCTCCATCTGGGTTTTTTGCTTTTTCCCCTGCAGCTGCTCGCAATCACGACCAACCAAGACCCTTCATCAGTTGACTTCCTCCTCATCCATCAACCTCGAGCTTTTTATGTTAGTTTGATAATTGCCTCAAATTACGTCTCTATCAAGAGTCTGAGGTCTATTACGTACCAAGACCAATTCTTTGGTTATTTTAGTGACACTGAGCATTTTTAGAGCAGGAAGCTCAGTGGATTTGACATAGTTGCTGGCTATCGATTAGATATCAGCCTGACGAGGGCTCTTGCTGTGCCGGTTGATGCAGATTTCCTGCTGTTAGTCGGACAGAACGGGACACAAAGTGTCTCCCAGGCTGACTAACTATTATTATCCACAGTCCAAGTTGGCAGGACTAGTTCATGTTAGTAAAGGAAACTTTAGTGAATTTGAAACGCATGAATCGCTTCTGAATGCCTCCGCAAAGGTGAGTCACTGTAGCTAATTAACTATAAAAGACATACTTTTCAAAGTTTTCTAAATAGCTTAAGGGAATAGAATTGTTCAGGTAGTTCAAAGACTTTAAATGTCCCATGAAATGAATAGTTCCTTTATTGTCTTGGTGAAACAGGGGAAGACATTCAGTATCAAAGTGCTTGTCCATTTTTTTTTAATATCATATCGTCTGTTAGTTTGCCAAGAACGATGATTTGCAACTTATTTCTAGTTTCATAGACGTGTGGTATTAGGGGAGGGACGTTCTCATTTGAGAGAGCATGTGATTGGATGTAAGTTAGTTTACACCCATGAGCACAAGATGATGTCATGAATATTTTTGGTGCATTTTTTCTGGTCAAGAAAGACTACTTTTGAAATGTCTGCCAAAGTTGCGTTAGTTGCCTGGATGAATTTTATTGGCTGAATGAAGCCAAGTTGGCAAAGTGTTACTTGGGACAATTTAAGTGCATCAGGTTTTCTTAATTCCCTTTTCAAGGGCGGACTTAAACTTTTTTTTTTCTTTTTTTTTAATATACACACGACATCCATCTGTGTGTCCGTGCTTTATGTATAAAATACAGGGACAGTGATTTCCACGACGCAGACAGAATCCCATTCATAAAAAGGGAATTTACTTTGTAACGCGGAATGCCACGGAATGAATGACGCAGGCATTCTGTTTTCCCTTAATAATAACCTTTTACTTGTCATCTTTGACTAATATTTAAATTTTTTTGATGATCTGAAACATTTAAGTGTGACAATCATGCTAAAAAATATTGGTCAAACCGTCCTTCCACTTTAATCAGATTATGTAAAACCTGCTCTTCCGCTTTACAGTCTGGATTGATTGACTATAAAAGTCACTTTTGTCTCTTGTGTGTGTTTTGTAAATTAAGGTCTATCATGTGCATTTCTCAGCAAAGGCTGTTTTGTTGTTCAGTTCAGTGTGTCCTGACATTTATTGCGGAAATAATTGGCACCCATTATTGCGCTTTCTGTAAAACTCAGTTCATTAATTTACTGTGGTGTTTGGACAGCGAAGGCCTCGACTTGTTGTCATGTCATACGTGGATGAATGTCACATTTCACCACCAAATTATTTGAAATTAAATGTTGCATAAAGAAAAGGATCCTTGTTTTTCAGGACATTTGAGATTTTTTGCGTTGTGTCTTGTGACAATAGAGCAGCCTTGGTTTCCTGGGGTATTTTTTCTCATTCATTTTCAAAACATTTTTTGCATTTTCTTTAATTACAAACTTTTAAGCCTTGAACAAAACTAACCAGCTCTGAGGTGAATCACAACACTACACATTTAATTTTAAAGCAAAAAAGTATCCTTTTGATCTTTAATTCATAAAATTAGCAAAAAATCTAACCTTCCTTTGAAGTAAAAGAATTGAAAGTGGGGGAAAAAAAATCACAATATGAAATGTTTTTCTCAATTATCGGCACCCTTTCATTCGATACTTTTGCGAAGATCACAGCTCTGAGTCTTCATCTGTAACGCCTGACGAGAGATCATCCCTCCATACAGAATCTCTCCAGACCCTTCAGATTCCCAGATCCATGTTGGTGCTTCTTCAGTTCACTCATTTTCTTTAGGGTTCAGGGCAGGACTGGGACTTTGTGTTGTTTTGGATCATTGTCCTGATGGAAGATCCATCCCTGTTATTGGTCCGTTATTGGATTTCTAGCAGAAGTGGTCAGGATTTGACTTTTTATCTGTTGGTAGCATGTATCTGAACAAGATGTCCAGAAATCATTAAAGATCCGGCGGTATTTTTTATCCCCGTGTGCACCGAACCCATCTGGCGGGTTTTCTGTGAAAAAGCTCTTTTTTTTAGTTTCATCTGACCAGAGAAGCCGGTCCCGTTTGAAGTTCCAGTCATGTCTGACAGCTGAATATGCTGGAGATTGTTTCTGGATGAACGCAGAGGATTTTTCTGGAAATCCTCCTGAACAACTTGTGGATGTAAGGAGCTGTTTGATCATTTTTTAGGCTTTCTGTGACTCAACACTCGACTAATCTCTGCGACTCTCCAGCTGTGATCCTCAGAGTCTTCTCAACTCAAACTCTCCTGTGCTTTAGGACGATACAGACACTCGTCCTCTTCCAGGCAGATTTGTAACATCTTTAGTTGATTGGATCTTCTTAATTATTGCCCTGATAGTGGAAATGGGG
>CM076077.1:2912500-2917500 GCA_038088235.1 Zacco platypus
TGTGAGAAAACAATGATTATTGATGTTTATTCATTTAGTTACTTGATAAAGTGTGTAGGTAACGGTCCATTTCTTTGACGTTGTCTGTCTGTTCATGAATTTATGTATTTATTTGATTAATGTGATCCTGCAGGCCTGCCCGTGTTACAGCACAGCTAATTATGACAGTGTGTTGCTTCCAGCATAAATAAATAGACCTTGTGGAACATGATTAAATTCTTTTGTTGTTTTTTCCTTGTCATTCATAACATCCCCATATTTCTTCATGGAATGTTTCCAGCCCTCCACTGCATTTATCCATGCTTCACTGCGCCAGAGGCTTTGTCATCTAATTCGTAAAAGCCCTCATTTTGGATCACTGATCAGTGAATGTCTGCACTTTGGACATATTTGCATCCTAATATCATGTTTCTGCTATATCAAAGTACAGTGACAGAACACCTAAAGGTTTCACTGGACGTGATTTCTCACATTCCGACCTGTTTGTTTTGTGTTCGCAGATGATGAAGTTTGCCTGGGACAACTATAAACAGTACGCTTGGGGCAAGAATGAACTTCGACCCCTGACCAAGAATGGACACATTGGGAATATGTTTGGTGAGTGAGGTTATCATTTCTTCAGTTTGCAGTAGGTCGTCTTTTGAGGAAACCAGACGTATTTCTGTCTCGTCTCTCTGGATTGAATATGATTGTCGCACATGTCGTCTGAGATTGCAGGTTCAGGCTTTTCTAGTATGTTGTTGTTGTCCTTCGTGGCTTTGTGGGAAAACCTAGTATTCTGCCTAACTAGACCGTTTTAAGGCTTCATAATTGGCATGTCATTAAAAATGGACTATATTCTCCTAGTACTTGTTTGCATGCACTTGTTAGAGTCATTACTTAAAGCAACATGCTGATGTCAAAGTCTGTTTGTATCAACTGACTTGTGCTGGAAGACCACTATATGTGTGCTTACTCTGTAGAGCGCTCCAAACTCACTTATGTGGTCTGTTAGGATGCCATTTTAGAAGGTTGCTGTACAGACAGTGAGGTTGAATAACTTCCAGATTAAATTAGCCACAACAGCTCTTGTGATTTCAGAACATAGGCTGGAAAAAAGATGGATGATGCATCTCCGCTTCCTTCCACTGTTGAAAAATGAAGCCGAAATATCCCAGAAACAGTCGTGGCCGATTATGTCATTCGTCTGTCCAGTAGTGATCCTGAGATGGTGCTGCAACATCTTGGTCCCGCCCACAGCTGTCAATCATGAAGTTACAGTCATTTTAATAGCATCAGATAACTAACTAAACCCAAACTTATTGGAAAAACACTTGAACATATATCTGAGAACTACCTAAAACGACAGATCTTTGGAAAGAAAATGTAATTTTTTTAGTTTGGCTCGCATCCCATTTGATTGCATGGAGAGGGCGGGGCTTATGACCTGTACTGCAGCCAGCCACCAGGGGGTGATCAAAATGCTTTGGCTTCACTTTTTAGTATGCATGCAGCACATACAGACATCAATCCTCATCCTAGGTGACGGTTTCTATAACCATCTATTTATTTCTATAAAGAAAGGTTACCTCTCTATAACGCTCTTCATAAAAAAATCAATCTGCTTTCAATGCAGAATGAGTAATACTGGACATCTGTCTAGTCAGAGACATGTAGCTGTAGACCTGGTCATGTAGGACTGTACAGTAATAATGCCACCTGTACTGTTGAAATATCAGCACACTTGAATGTTGCAATTGTAAGGAACATGGATTCTTACTGTTTCTAGACAATATGAAATCAAATCGAGCGAATGTTTTTCTTATATGGTCTTGTAGTCTCACGTAGTCTGTAATATGACTGTTGGGATGATCTTGACCAAGACAGGAGTGGACTGTCTGACTGTATAGCAATGCATTGGCAATTGGCAACAGCAGAGCAACATACTGATAACCCGCAGGACACTGGCAACCCCAAATGGCAGACAAAAAACACTCAGAATGTTTTAGCAGCTGCATAACAACACCCTGGCAACCAGCAGAACACTAACAAATACATAGACAGACTAAAACCCACACAGAATATCTTAGCAACACCCTAGCAACTGTATAGCAATACATTGGCAATCACCAGAACAGCCTGGCAACCAAGTACTGTAGCAACACCCTGGTAACCAGAAGAACACTAGCAACCGCATGTGGCAGCCTAAAAAACACCCAGAATATATTAGCAACTACATAGTAACACCCTGGCAACCAGGAGAACACTAACATATGCATATGACAGACTAAAAACCATTTAGAATATCTTAGGAACACCCTAGCAACTGCATAGCAATGTACTGGTAATCACCAGAACAGCCTGGCAACCACATACTGTAGCAACACCCTGGTAACCAGCAGAACACAACCAACCGCATATGGCAGCCTAAAAAACACCAAGAATATATTAGCAACTGCATAGCAACACCCTGGCAACCAGCAGAACACTAATGTATGCATATGACAGACTAAAAAAACACTCAGAATATCTTAGGAACACCCTAGCAACTGCATAGCAATGTACTTGCAATTACCAGAACAGCCTGGCAACCACATACTGTAGCAACACCCTGGTAACCAGCAGAACACCGACAACCGCATGTGGCAGCCTAAAAAACACCCAGAATATATTAGCAACTGCATAGCAACACCCTGGCAACTAGCAGAACACTAACGTATGCATATGACAGACTAAAAACCACTTAGAATATCTTAGGAACACCCCAGCAACTGCATAGCAATGTATTGGTAATCACCAGAACAGCCTGGCAACCACATATCAACACCCTGCAACCTGCAGAACTCTAGAAACCCCCTTTGACAGACTAAAAACACTCTGAATTTCTTAGCAACTGCATAGCAACACCCTGGCAGACAGGAGTAGACTGTCTGACTGACATCTAAAGTGAGGTTTATATAATGTGGTGGCAAAAACATAGAAATGGACTGTTTCCGCAACTTACTAAAGCACTGAGTTATGAATTGTTTAATGGGGTTTTCTACCAGAAAAGTGACATGCCTCACAGATTCAAGGGTCAAACCGCCAGTACTTTATCACTTAATTGCTGTTTTCCATCACAGCAACCCAATTAGCCTCGGGAAACTATCTATCTTACCAATCGGATGATCCGATGGAGGGTGTGAATTAGCCATTTTGTGAAAAATTCCTTTAAGCTTGGGAAAAAGACGTCCTACTTTGTGAAACAACTAATCCGATAAGCCAGTGGGTGTATGTGTTTCTTGTCGTGAACAGGTTTCCCGCCTCTTACAAGATCCCAGATCTGTATGTATCCCTGTGAAGCCGAGTATGAGATTGAACACTGTGTCCTTTAGTTCAATCCCATGAGTAAATATACGCACGGGAAGATTGCATCTGCATTTAGCCAACTTGTCGAAAACATGCTGATATACTGAAAGTCACTGGGATGTTACCTGTGAGCTCTGGGTTGGAGGGACAAACATCTGCAGCGTGTTCCAACTTCTCCTATCTCACATTCCCTTTAATGCCTTTTTTCTTTTGGCTGCCTCCACATTCAGTACCTGTTCTGAAGCTGTACGTTAGGGACATTTCTTTTTCATTATTGTGAAGCAAACTAGAAAATAGAGTAGAAAACAGGAAATGAATAATTCAGAACGGATCCACACACAAATAATTCTCATACAGAAGGTGACTTTCTTCTGTTCTGCCTGCAGGTTTACACTGGTGTTATTTAGATGAGTGAAGAAGAAAAAATATATATTATTAGTGGTGCTAGATAATGCAAACAGCTGGATTATTATTCTTTATACTTCAGGTTAGAGGTGTCGGATGATAAAATGGTCTGAAAACAAGCTATATTTATCATGCGCAATCCATTTAGTTACTTGGAGTATAACTTTATTGAATTTTACTTAAGTTAGATTTCCTCATTTGTTCAATAAACCAATTTGTTGGAATGAACTTTTTCTAGTCTTGTTTTACAAAATTTATGATGTGAAAAAGTTCATCTAATTTAAAAAATGATTTATTTATTTTTTCAGTGAAGGCTGTGAATCCAATCACAAAGAAACTAGAAACTGTATAGCAATATATTAGCGACCGTCAGAACAGCCTGGAAACTACATAGAAACACCCTGGCAACCTGTGGATCAGTAGAAATCATTATAATCACTAGAAATCACTAAAAACACTCAGAATGTCTTAGCAGCTACATAGCAACACCATGGCAACCAGCAGAACACTTACAAACGCATAGACTAAAACCACAGAATATATTAGCAGCACCTTAGCAACTGCATTGCAATATATTGGCAATCACCAGAACAGCCTTGCAACCACATAGCAACACCCTGGCAACCTGCAGAACACTAGAAACCTCATATGATAGACTAAAAACACTCAGAATGTCTTAGAAACTGCCTAGCAACACCCTGGCAACCAGCAGAAGACTAGCAAACGCATATGACAGACTAAAAACCACTCAGAATATCTTAGCAACACCCTAGCAACTGCATAGCAATATATTAACAATCACCAGAACAGCCTTGCAAACACATATCAACACCCTGGCAACCTGCTGAACACTAGAAATCCCATATGATAGACTAAAAACACTCCAAATGTCTTAGAAACTGCCTAGCAACACCCTGGCAACCAGCAGAAGACTAACAAACGCATATGACAGACTAAAAATCACTCAGAATATCTTAGCAACACCCTAGCAACTGCATAGCAATATATTAACAATCACCAGAACAGCCTTGCAACCTCATGGCAACACACTGGTAACCAGCAGAACACCAGCAACTGCATTTGAAAGACAATCAGAATATCTTAGCAACTGCATAGCAACACCCTGGCAACTGCATAGCAATATATTGGCAATAACCAGAACATCCTGGCAACCACATAGCAACACCCTGACAACCAGCAGACCACTGGCAACCCCATGTGACAGACTAAAAACACTCCGAATATCTTAACATAAAAATAGTCATTAA
>CM076077.1:2922500-2947500 GCA_038088235.1 Zacco platypus
ACTAACAATCAAAGCTGACCTTCAAATAACCTCCAACATTTCGGCCTCTTTTGGCAACTGGATTAGACGAGCGGTGGGAATGAACTGAAAGCTAAACAGACCTGGCTCTCACAGTCAAACACAGAGCCAGAGGACACATTTCAACTCGTTCTTACTGGAAAAAAAAGCATGCATAGTTAGATAAATAATCTTTATTTAGTCCTCCTGATGTTGTTCTGACTCTGCATTGTTTTCTTTCTTCAATGAAACACACAGGGTTTAGAGCCCGCTTCTGTTTTCAATAGAAATCGGATGGGGTTTTATGCTATCAAGCTCCAAAAAAGGCCAAAATCACCATAGAAGTGTAAGTTGTGCTTATGACATGCAATTTTAAGTTGTTATTCAGTGATAATCTTCCCATCTGCTGCCACTCTTAAATGCGTTTGCATTGTTAAAAATGGAATTAACTCACAAATGTCACATGATCATTTGAAGAGATATTTGAGAGCAGCTCGTTGTTAGTCAAACGGTCTTTTTCTGTGTAAGTGTGCGGTTCTTGATCAGAATGCAAAGTGGACCTGACCAGAGATTTGTAGAAAGCACAATTATTTTTAGATTAATTTTAGCTACATTTTTGATCATTTTTTGTTGGACTTTCTTTGTAATTTGAAGCATTATTAAAATGTGAGCTTAGATTTTGGAGCTTAGCTTCTCCAGTAGATGGCGCTGTACTTGTACGACTATTGCTTGCGTAGAAAATAGATGACTTGCTTTAGTCAACATGACATCAAAACTGACGCTATTTGCTTTTTAACACGTTTCTGAAGTGAATTGAGTTGCAAATGCAACATTTTGAAGACGCTGAGCAGATTTAATGCTGATAAAAAAGTCTGTGAGACTAGTTTTAAAGGATTAGTTCACTTCATAATTCAAATTTCCTAATAATTTTGCTCTGTCGCTTCATTCATTGCATTGTCTGTCCACTCTTGTTTTTTCCCAACCGGCCACATGTAGAAAAATGCGAATGAGTGAGGTTAGCAGTCTAAATGCATTGCTTGCTAGCTGTATTCTGTCACGGATAACTCACAATAACAGATTAAAGAGGAATGCGGTTCCTTATGTTCACTGCTAATATCTAGGTCAATAACATACAGGAAGCTGTACATTAAAAACATGCAGCAGACATCAAATGCATCCAGCCTATTATGAAACAGGCTGCTTTGACAAGAACACCTCTTTTCCAGTCACAGGAACAGCCCGTGATGTCGAGCTCCTCCAATCTCACGCCTGTTTCCTGTAACTGTAGATGTTGTTTAGGCGCTAATGGGATTGACTGTGCTCCTGTTAGTGCTCTTTCCAAGCATGTGCTCTCTATTCTTATCATATAGTGTCCTTTAAATCGTGGCTCTTCTCCAGAACGCTCGACCGCTTCTGCTCTCATCACGTCCCTGGAGAATATCAGTTGGGGAGTAACGGGTCACATATTTTTGCTAAATGCAGGGTTGTATAATATTAAATCCATTATAGTATTTACTAATATTAGCTTTTATTTTTTCTTTGTTTTGTTTGTTTGACATTGGAAGGGGATCTTATTATAATATTACCGCCCCTTAATCTGCGAGTTTCCACCCACGGCGCCGCCATTTTGTTTTCGCGGTGTACCGGTTCTAACGCCATGGCAAAAGTTGGAGCGAAGCATGCTAACTGTTCTGTCATTGGCTGCACAGACGAGCTCTGAACACTATTTAGAGTCTCGTTGGCTTGGATAGCCTGGAAGTTGACCCTGGCGAGTTCGGTTGCTAAAAAAGGAGCGTTTCTGTCCGAGCGATATTTTGGAAAAAATATTAGACCATTCACAGCATTTGATAGCAATCATAAACGTTAGTCTGGTGTGTATGGCTCTGTTTGACAAACAGGTACGCTATCTGTAGTGGGAGTCCATACGGGTTTTGCACAAAAAGATTGACGACACGTGCTAGTGATGAGTTGATCAACTCCACAGCAACTACAACAATTTATCCACTAACCGTTCAGAAACGTCTAAAAGTTGGAACTTCTTCCTGAGTCTCTCCATCAGTGTCGGTTTGAACAATGTCAAATCCTCATTTTGTCAGCGTGAGATTCTCCAGCTTTGTTGTTGTTGAGCTGTTAAAGCTCCGCCCTCTTCTGGAAAGGGGGCGGGGAGCAGCAGCTCATTTGCATTTAAAGGGACACACACACACAAACGGTGTGTTTGCTCACACTTAAATAGGGACAAATTTGACAAGCGATAATAAATGATCTGTGGGGGATTTTGAGCTGAAATTTCAGACACATTCTGGAGACACCAGAGACTTGCATTACATCTTGTGAAAAGGGGTATTATAGGTTCCCTTTAAGGCCCCGATCAGACAGAACTCGTTTTGTGCAGTGAGAGGCACTTTTTTTGAATTGTTTTCTATTGGCAGTGAGTGTTCTGCGCTCTGTACTGCCCCTACGGGAGCCTCGCGTTTTTGCAGGAGCGCTCGGAGCGCCTGAAGTTGAAAAAAAAGCAACTCTGATCAGAAAAGCGCCCGACGTCATTCACGTTTTTTTCCCTTGTCCAATCCAATGAATGGAGAGACGGGCTTTCCATCATGCTGACGAATGTTTAAAGTTCTATGGACGCTGCACTTTGCCTGTAACATACATTTTTTTAAAGTTTCTTCTAATATGACAATTGAATAGCAAACCAAAGAGCGCTCGCCCTGCACTGACAGGACAGCAGATTCAGTGGTTGCCTAGCAACATAAATAACCGCAGCTCACGGCTCTTTTTTCTAAAATCAACAAAAGAAGGCAGTGCGGCGCGCCTCGCGCTTTCAGACCTGAAAAACGTGTTCTGTGCGATCGGGGCCTAAGTTTAGAGTACAATCTTTTCTTCTGAGAGTGTGGCTCTGTCCAAAATGGTGACCATAGGGCTTTTGCACTAAAGGAATGTTTTTACGGCTCCTGTAACTTTTGGCGGAAGCACACACTTTTTGGCATGTTCGCACCGCAGGAACCGGGAACGATTTTAGAAATAAGAACAGCTTTTGGGGGGACTAAATTGGTTCCTACATAAGAGTAGGAGCAGCACAATAGGACAAATTAGTGATGCAAGTGTACGTTGAATGCATGCCATACGAAACACCGGCATCCGCCATTTTTAAAAAGGCATTTAATCACACAGTTCACATGTACGCACTACACTTGTCAATAGCATAAGTTAGAACAAAAACACAACTCCGATTATGACGTCCTCCATCCTCCAGTTGTTGATGGTGGTAAATGACATGGCTGTCAGCAACTTGCGTCACTTCAGGGCTCCTACTGGCTCCGTAAATGTGACCGGGAAAATGGCTCTAGGGTAAAATTTTGTTCTCAGGGATCCGCCTGGTGGCTAGTTTTTATAAATGAGTTCCTATATCTTTGAAAGCATCTCATGTGAACTTGTGGTGACCTTTGCTCTTGTGTGTCTGTGAAGTCTGTAAGGTGACTCATTAATTTTAATGATTTTTTATTTCAGTTTTACGATTCAGTAGGATTTTTTCAGGATGATGGGGCCAAAGATGGGGTCATCGAGTGGAGTTTAAGTTATTGATTAGTTTGACCTGTGTTTGGCCTGATGCACTCTTGACAAGAGGTATTGGACTTTTCAGGAAGAAAATGTCAATAGATCTATAAACCATTTTTGAGTTTCCTTCTCTGTCAGGTGACTAATTTTAGTTTTAAACCATCAAAGTGTCTGGTTAAAGAAAGTCAATGATGCTCAGACGAAATGTTTTCCAGTGACAAATGCGCATCGGGAGGTGGTTCATTTGGCGAGGGTTAATTTGGAAGCATTAATACATCAACCCCTCGACCCTGAAAAACCTGTCCGTAGTCCAGTCCTTTATCAGCAAGGAATTGTGTCTTATTAAAAGCATTTTATCACACTCCACGTAAGTCGGCCCTCCTCTGCTTCCCCATCATGTCCCATGATACCTTGTGTTCTGCTGAGGGTGGCGAAACAAGCCGGAAAAGGCCTAAATGGAGTTGAAGGAGGATCTCTGCAGATCAGAGGTTTCTTTCTTTATTGAATGTGGATGGAGGAAGCAAACAGGATGCAGAATTATATTTCGAATTTGAGTGTATTTAAATTTAATTGATTCATTAAAATGCCATTGAATTTCAAAGAAACTATAATATTTAAAATTTCGTGTTTGCTCGACGAAAGTTTAAACATCCTTGAAGTTTAATGATTTAAAGGCCATGGACAGGCAGACAAATAGTCTGTGGACAGACGGATGGACGGATGGATGGATAGAGTAAGGACGGATGGATTGATGGATAGATAAAGGACAGATGAACAGACAAATAGATGGATATATAGAGGACGGATGGATGGACAGATAGATAGATAGATGGATATATAGAGGACGGATGGACAGACAGATAGATAGATGGATATATAGAGGACGGATGGACAGACAGATAGATAGATGGACAGATAGAGGACTGATGGACGGACAGATAGTCAGATAGATGGATGGATATATAGATGGAGGACGGATGGACGGACAGACGGACAGATAGTCAGATGGATGAATGGATGGATGGATGGATGGATGATGGACGCACGGATAGATGGAGGACGGACGGATGGACAGATAGAGGACAGACGGACAGACAAATAGATGGATATATAGAGGACTGATGGATGGACAGATAGTCAGATAGAATAATGGATGGATGGGTGGATGGATGGATGGATAGATGGACGATGGACGCACGGATAGATGGAGGACGGACGGATGGACAGATAGTCGGATGGATGGATGGACGCATGGATAGATGGAGGACGGACGGATGGACAGATAGATGGATGGAAGGATGGATAGATAGAAATGGATAAAATTTTAATAAATTTAATAAATAACATGTTAAAACGTAAAAACATGTTGTGTGTGTGAGAGAGAGCGTTAGTTTTTTGCACAGGTTCACCATCTTTTCAGTGTTATATGGTTTGGCCGTGTAAGCGTTTGCCAAGAGTTTATTGCATCTTACATCCTATACATTTGAAGCACATTTACTTTTATGCATTTGGCAGATACTTTTATCCAAAGTGACTTACGATTAAGGTAAGCACTTTAGCAGGCATCGAGTTTGGGAAAATAGTGAGTTGGAAAGTGTTTCTGTTGTTGTTGCTGCAGTTGGAGTAGTTTCTTTATAGATGGATTGTAAAAAGATGAAGAAACCCACACAAACATGGTCTAGATTTGCAGAAGTAGTTGATAAAACTCAATTGAGTTTGACTGTTTCTTCCCTCTATTTGATTGACGTATGTTAGCAGG
Source organism: Zacco platypus (assembly GCA_038088235.1). NCBI lineage: Eukaryota > Metazoa > Chordata > Actinopteri > Cypriniformes > Xenocyprididae > Zacco > Zacco platypus. Next base: position 2,927,812 of record CM076077.1, read on the forward strand.
AAGTGTGGGTCGTGCACTGATCCAGATTGGAGTAGACGGGTAGATCCCGGCAGCAGCTGTGATTGAGTGTGTGGAGTGGGACCCCTGCGGTACCGGCCCCTGATTGCACGTAAAGTGAGTGTCGGGAGGCAGAGGTGACTGTACAGGGACATCTTCAGATTCCAGCAGATTTCCAGGTGTTTACGTGAGAGCTGGAGGCCGAGGCAGCCGAGGTCCAAACGGACACACATATGAATATAGTGAAAATTGTGACTGATGTTTTCTCTCAAAATAAGTTTTATTTGGTGTCCATCAGAAGGCTTTTACACTTGTATCCATCTACTAGCATTGACTCAAAGAAAACTCTGTTTACTTTTAATGTGTAGATAAAAACAGCAAGATTAAGGGAAAATCATCACGGAATCCCTTGGGAATTACAAGCAATATAATGAAAAACTGGCCACATGTATGACGAAGCAGGAGGATTAAAGGAGATTGGAGAATATTTTACAGTAACGACTTAGATGGAAATAAGTCAGAAGTCGACAGGAAAATGAGGGACGGTGGGATATTTCAGTCCGCTGACGATGAGATCATGTCTTCATCATGATGTCCGGTAGTCATGACGGCCTTATCTACAGCGCTCACTAATCGCTGTTGACCAGTTTTGCCCAGAAGCCCTTAAGCCCCTTGATGACCATGGAAGCCGTTTTTAGTTCAATCACTTTTCCTCTATTTATATTTATGCTGTTCTGGTTATGCATGAACAAATTAAATTCATTTGCTTCTGTTGTCAAAAATTAAAACAAAGGAATATATATTTACTCAAATTTAATCATATATTAAATATTTTGTATTATAAAGCATTGTAAAAAAAAATAACTATAAAAATACAGTGGTCAAACTCAGACACTTCAACTTCATAATCAACTTTATTATTAATTTTCAATATGAATGGAAAGCAAATTAATGAGATGTTCAAAAAAATTAAAATGAATTTCATACATTTAACTATCTTATGAAATTATATTGAATGATGAAATTATATTGAATGATGAATGATATTATTAAACATGTTAGTTATTTATTTATTTATTTATTACTTCACTTTATACAAGTCAAGCCAATGGCCTCCAATGTTGTTTGGACATTCTTAAAAATATATGTGAGTGTGAGTCTTTGTGTCAGTCAGTGAGCGAGTGTGTGTGAGACTGTGTCATTGAGCGTGTCAGTGAAAGAGTGAATGAACATGAGTATGAGAGAGAGTGAATGAGAGTGAGAGTGTGAGTGTGTGTGAGAGAGAGTGTGTGTGAGAGAGAGTGTGTGTGAGAGAGAGTGTGTGTGAGAGAGAGTGTGTGTGAGAGAGAGTGTGTGTGAGAGAGAGTGTGTGTGAGAGAGAGTGTGTGTGAGAGAGAGAGTGTGTGTGAGAGTGTGAGAGTGTGAGAGTGTGAGAGTGTGAGAGTGTGAGAGTGTGAGAGTGTGTGAGTGTGTGAGTGTGTGAGTGTGTGAGTGTGTGAGTGAGTGAGAGTGTGAGAGTGAGTGTGTGAGTGAGAGAGAGTGTGAGAGTGAGTGAGTGAGAGGGTGTGAGAGGGAGATTGTGAGAGTGAGTGAATGAGTGTGTGAGTGAGTGAGTGAGTGTGAGAGAGTGAGAGATTGTGAGAGTGAATGAGTGTGAGAGTGAGTGTGTGAGTGAGAGAGTGTGTGAGTGTGTGAGTGAATGAGTGTGAGAGTGAGTGAGTGAGAAAGGGAGTGAGAGATTGTGAGAGTGAATGAATGACTGTGAGAGTGAGTGAGTGTGTGTGTGAGAGTGAGTGAATGAGTGTGAGTGTGTGAGAGAGTGAGTGAGTGAGAATGTGTGAGAGTGAGTGAATGAGTGTGAGTGAGAGTGAGTGAGTGAGAGTGTGAGAGTGAGTGAATGAGTGTGAGTGTGTGTGAGAGAGAGTGTGTGTGAGAGAGAGTGTGTGTGAGAGAGAGTGTGTGTGAGAGAGAGTGTGTGTGAGAGAGAGTGTGTGTGAGAGAGAGTGTGTGTGAGAGAGAGTGTGTGTGAGAGAGAGTGTGTGTGAGAGTGAGAGTGTGTGAGTGTGTGTGTGAGTGAGTGAGTGTGAGAGTGAGTGTGTGAGTGAGAGAGAGTGTGAGAGTGAGTGAGTGAGAGGGTGTGAGAGAGAGATTGTGAGAGTGAATGAGTGTGTGAGTGAGTGAGTGAGAGAGAGTGTGAGAGAGTGAGAGATTGTGAGAGTGAATGAGTGTGAGAGTGAGTGTGTGAGTGAGAGAGAGTGTGAGTGTGTGAGTGTGTGAGTGAATGAGTGTGAGAGTGAGTGAGTGAGAAAGGGAGTGAGAGATTGTGAGAGTGAATGAATGACTGTGAGAGTGAGTGAGTGTGTGTGTGTGAGAGTGAGTGAATGAGTGTGAGTGTGTGAGAGAGTGAGTGAGTGAGAATGTGTGAGAGTGAGTGAATGAGTGTGAGTGTGTGAGTGAGAGTGAGTGAGTGAGAGTGTGAGAGTGAGTGAATGAGTGTGAGAGAGTGAATGAGTGTGAGTGAGTGAATGAGTGTGAGAGTGAGAGAGTGAGTAAGTGTATGTGAGTGTGAGAGAATGTGTGAGTGAGTGAGTGAGAGAGTGAGTGAGTGAGAGCGAGTGAGTGAGTGAGAGTGAGTATGTTAATGAGAGTGTGTGTGAGTGAATGAGAGTGACAGTGAGAGTGTGAGGGAGGTAGCGTGTGTGTGTGTGTGCGCGCCGCAGAAGAAAGTCAAACATGTTTAGAACAGATTGACAGTGACTAATCACAGAACTATCCCTTTAAGACACATGCAAACATGGAAATGTTCTTTGTTGTACAAACTATACAATCCACTTACCAAGATGAACAATGTTTGTAATTCATTTCCCATAAATGTTCTGTGATCGTTTTCCAATGCTAAATCGTTTGTCATGACCAGAGCACAATGACTTCTGAATTTCTACTAGACTGTTGACTGCCAAGTCATTTTGCTCTCAGCCAATCAGCTTTGCTCTGCTCTCTGAAAATGAGTCCCTAAGTTGATTTGGAGCATGAAAACATCTGATTGGCTGCCAGGTGCGGCTGGTGATTGTTTCCAGTTGATGGGTTTGAACTGGTCGAGTCTGAGCGCATGCGATCCGTCCCTCAGTGCCGAGAGAAGCGAGAGAAGGTAAATAAGAGGCATGAAATGAACTTGTTCTCTTGCCTGCAGGGTTTGTGAAGTTTTACATTTGCAGTAGCGCCTGGACACTATTTCAGTGGAACTGCAGATGTAATAATGAGGAAACTGTAACTGCTTTCTTGAAATGAGGTAAAAAAACATAGAAGGAAAAAGAAGAAACTGTGGACTGCTATTTAAATGAATGAAAAATAAAGGTTTTAGCAAGACAGCTTGAAATTATGGAGTAGTAAATGGGATGCAATCATGTTTCAGACCGTAAATATGTTCCTGGGGCCATTTTCACAGTTTTATTGAGCTAGCATAGCATGGTGTGAAATTAAAGGTGAATCTTCAAGGTGGTTTTACATCAAGCACTAATTAACCGGAGTGTCCACCAATCAAGAGGGCCATTGTGCAAATTTCCATTTTAATATGCTTCTGCATTTCATATTCTGCAGATTAGCACTTTTCAATCTTTCAGACCTTAATGCATTTTATTTGATTAATTTCTATTAACTGGCCATGGTAGCTGAAAAGGAACAACGAGGACTGTGAAACAGTGAACGATTTGAACCCTGCATGCGTAATCATGGGAATAATCATCAGGTCCTTTTTTTATTTCATCGCAAAATGTAACTTTGTTTTATATCGGCCAGCTCTTTATACAAAGTTGGATATAAGTATGTTCAAATGTATCCATATAGATACAGTATACTCGCATTAATCCATACTATACAGCAAATCTTGATTGTTTATATCGTTGCAAAAGATATAAACCAGCTCTAATCTACTAATGTGACTATAAGACATGACTAAAAGATATTTAAATTCATGATTTTCTGTAAAGCTGATTTGAAACGATGTATATTGTGAAAATCACTATATTTAGAGAGAGAGAAAGAAAGAGAGAATAATTTCTAGGACCCTTTGCCGACAGTTTGATTGACAGGCGATATGACCAATCATAACCAATCATAACATTTTTGAATAAAAGTATTTTAATTTATGTACCATTACCATTTTCGATCGCCCCCTGCTGGCTGGCTGCAGTATAGGTCATAAGCCCCGCCCTCCCCATGTGATCAAATAAGATGTGAGCCAAACTAAAAAAATCCAACTGACCCTTCCCCGGCAGTTTGATTGACAGGCGATCTGACCAATCATAACCCCGAATCTGCCATTTTGTCCGTCAAAGCAGTCAGGGGAGTTAGTAGATTAACGTTGATGAACTTGAAATCACGTCTTTCCGCGCTTGAAACAACATTCCTTCTGATGTTCATTCATGTTTATTTGATGCTATAAATGAACTAGTATGAAGAGATGATCGCTTCACGAGGAGCTACAGCGAGCTGTCACCACACATTATAGAGACACTAGACGCTATTTATTGATTAAACTTCTTTAAAAAATTACTATATTTTAAATATGAAACTGTTTCATACGTCGTCAGTGTCCTCTTTGGATGTATTTTTCACCCCATGAGAACATGATGTGTGGCGTGAGAGCGGCATAGCAACAGTAACTAAAGGGGGCGGGTCTTTGCGAAGGGTCAATTAAGCTCATTTTATTACCAAATTCTAATTAAATCACTTATTCCTTTGATTTTTGGAAGAAAATGTGAGCTGTGTGATTGGTCATCATGAAATGAGAGCAGCACTTTCCCCAGCACACTTCACTTCTGCTACAGTCTGCAGATTCCTTCAGATGATCATATTATGGGCTGTATATCATCTCTAAACAGCAAGAATGAAGATCAATGATGAGATCGTGTGACCCAGAACATCGTCCCTACAGCCTTAGAGGTCGTGCACGAGTTCAACGGCTGCGTACAGAATATTCATAATTCATTTTGAGACTACTATTGACAATGTCATATTTTTCTATATTTTAGTATGCATTGTGCATTCAAATATTAAGGCCTAAATTTAAGATTTTTGTATTTGAATTGCATATAAAATGTCCATCCTTTTGGACTGGTTTTTAACTAACTAATAGCTTCATGTCATGCATATTTGTCAGTCATACATGAATGAAACACAATAACCAGGTTTATATATTTAGCATCAATAAATCCCAAGTCTCATAAATTAACTCACTGAATATTGTTTGTTCCACAGTTATTTAACCATATTCATACATTTCAACTGAATACATTTAACCGTTTTCACAATGAACAGATTTATGCTGATAGTTAAAGTATATGAAATAGTTTTTTGTGCTGAAATCTATTTCATTGCTTCACATTAAAGCTGCACTATGTAGTTTTCGTCCACTAGAGGTCGCCGATTCTAAACAAAGGTGTAGCTTGATGACGCCGAGTTTGAGCGTGGAATCTTGGGACATGTGGTCTTCACCTCACAGCCGGTGGAAAAGATTCGGGATGAGACTCGGGCAGAAATCATGTTCATGGATGTGATTATTAACGTTACTGTAGTGTGAAGCGGAGCAGGAGCGAGTGTTGTGGAGCTGAACGAGCGATTGATAATGAGAGACGAACGACACACGCCTCGAGAGCAGCGGGACTTTTATTATGACACAGTCGCCGCTTCCGCTTTTCCCGTCACGAGTGTGAGGAAACGCAACTCTGTTCATCATATTAGCTACTTGACAAAAGTGTTTTTCTCTGAGGCATGATAAAGCATGGTACTGGCAAAAAATCAAGAAAATTAGATTGAAACAGTAAGACTAAATGTGCTATATTACAATAATTAGTTTTCTGTCTATAATGTATCAAAGCAGAAGTTCCCTTGTCTCTGTTCACACATGTAATATATATTAAAGCGTCTTTGGTGTTTCCATGATTTCTACAAATTAAAAAATCGAGGTTAACGTGGATATGCCGCCATCTACAGGCGACTCCCTCACACGTCCCCGATCATTGGGTAAAATTGCGATTTTTCTCACGATTTACAAATAGTTGGAAACATTTGGGATATTGTAAGTACTCAAACAAACAAAATATATAACAGTGACCTAGTGAAAAAAAATGCAAAAATGCTATATATTGTAGCTTTAAGTTATTAGTTTGTTAATTTTTTGCTATGGATGGAAATTTGATGTGCAATTCAACTGCATAAATCTTTAATTTAGGCCTTTTTTTTTGTATAACATGCACTGATGAATTGTTGAGTGTGCAAATGGGGTTGATTTAGTTACTAGGGCCACTTTTAGTATCATCCAGCATTATAGCACGTGTTGCTCATCATCCTGAATGTAAACCTTGATGTGTTTCCAGGTGAAGCACAGAGCCGTCTGTTGCCGTTTTCAGTCAGCGCTGGTTTGCTTGTTTGTCTGTCTTAGCAGGTTCGATTGCGCCGTCAGGACCAACTAATCATATTGGAGATGTTGTCATAACAGAAGCAGCTGTGTTAGCGAATCAGCTCGCTCCTGGCATGACCAATTAGAAGAAGACTTTGAAAGCTGCACGCCTGGCCAGACTGTGCTTTTGACGGCCTGATTACACACTGTCCCTCCGCGGCCCGTCCTTATCATCAATAGCCCTGCAGTGTGTGTGTGTGTGTGCTGAAGCAGAAGTCAAACTCTTCTTATTTCTGATACTCCTTAAGAATAAAACTTGAATTGAAGTCTGGTTAGTAATTTTGAGCTGTGTAATGTACGTAAATGTCGCAATTATCACTTATAATGTTAGTGGTGAAGTCCAAGAAAATCACGATCCTGATTTAACACGTAAAGACAATTATAAGCAAGATTTTCCTCGCAGACCAAGAAGGGAGTGTTTGGGGAAACTTGTTTGGAAATGAATTCAGAATAACATGCAACCATACTTCTCTTCTGCATGATGTATGTGAATATTCCATAAGCATGGAATATGAATTAAAATGTGTAAAATGTGCGATATACAACAATGGCATTTCCAGCTGTTGTTATTTTCAAATTTTTTCAATTTTTACAATTTTTATTATTTATAAATCTGACTTTTATTTTTATATTTTTAGTTTTAATTTCGATTTTAGTTTTAGTTTTAGTTATTTTAGCTTTATTTTAAATAATTGTAGTTTTTAAACAATAACAGCAGTGATTTCTGTAATATCTGCTTTGTGATTTTTAACACAGTATTTTTTTTTTACTTATTATTTGATCAGGCTGCCAAATCGCAAGGGATTTTTACATAAATTAAAAATGCTAATCAAGTATTTTTACATCAGAGATGATAATGGGATGTCGTTTCACATGGATGCTGGTGTTGCATAGCTTCAAATAAATGATGCTACTGTATGCGATGCCAGTATTTGTTCTGCAGGTGTATGATGTCCATTTACAATGTTTTTCACTCCTTTTTCTCAAAACGTTTGCTAAAGAAGTTGTTCAATAATGCAATATAGGAACTTTGTCGCATTTTTTATCTTAAAAGCCAACATTATCATTAACTGTGTGAGCAGGGTTGTGGAGTAACGAAGTACAAGTAACTTAGTTCCGTATTTAAAATACTAAATTTGAGTAACTGTATTTCATTACAGTTACATTTTAAATGGTAATCAGATTACAGTTACATCTGAAAAGTGTTTTAGATTACCAAAGTGATTACTTTGAGTTTTAATGTCATTTAAACAGCAATTGGTGATTCTCTGACTCTGACCGTCTGAAAAAGAGGAGTTAAGTTTAATGTTTTTGACTGTTTTCATGTTTTGTGAAAGTTGTTTGTGAGTCATTTTATAATTCACTCGTCATTGCATCTTTTTCTCACAATTTGTTTTTTCCTCACAATTGTGAGTTTGCATTTCACAATTCTGACTTCTTTTTCTCAGAATTGCGAGATTTAAACTCACAATTGCAAGTTATAAAGTCTGAATTGGGAGGAAAAAAAACTTGCATTACTGACTTTTTTTCTTGCAATTCTGAATTTAGTATGTGAGTTTATATCTCATAATTCTGACTTTTCTCTATTGTGAGTTTATATCTCATAATTCTGTGTTTTCTCAATATTGTGAGTTTATATCTCATAATTCTGACTTTTCTCAATATTGTGAGTTTATATCTCATAATTCTGACTTTATAACTCACAATTGCAACTTTATATCGCGCAATTCTGAGGGAAAAAATCAGAATTGTGAGATAAAAACTTGCAATGACCTTTTTTGTGTTTGTTCCACACTTATTAGTATTCCAAAGTATTCTAAAGTATTTAGATTAAGTTACTAAACTTGAGTAATGTAACGAAATACGTCACAAATTACTTTTTAAATACATTTTAAAAGTAACCTACCCAGCCCTGTGTGTGAGTGACAACAGGTGCAGTAAGTGATTTCTGAGAAACGCTGTTGATATTTGAAATTTGAAAACACGCCCCTACCCAAAGAAATCACACCCCTATGTTAATAGCTCCGCCCCTAAATTCATGAACGCGCTATGCAAGACAGGCACCTCCCCCCTCATGTGTGGACACGCCCCTGAGTGCTGATTGGTGCTCGGTCCGATCCACTTTCAGCAGCGTTTCTCAGAAATTGCTTACTTAAATTGCCTTTAAGTGGCGTTGTGTCGCACTTGTAGGAAGTTGAACTGAAGGCAGCATTAGATCAGAACTGTGTGTCACGGCCTCAGATGGAACTAATCAATGGCATTGCTAAGCAAGTCTCTCTGTGTCGATGTCTGTCTGCTTTCCCTCATAATGGACTGCATTTTGGCTATGGCTCTAATGTCCCTTGATCTATCAGTTGTTGTCCCTGTAGTGCTGCAGCTATCAGGCCGGGCAGACACAGACATCATTAAGCTCATTGGTCGGGTCCGCTCTGGACCGAAGCGTTTGATTACCATAACACCAAAGAGGAGCAGCAATCACAGGCCGAGCTTCTGCGCCGCCGTGTCTGTGTCTCCGTGACGCATCCCTCAATCAAACGAGAGGGAGAAGAAAGGCGCTGATTCAAAGCACACGCGTACGGTTTTGATAATGCGTTGCCCTCGGCTGCGGTAATGATCAGATGATAAAACCCGACGCTCTTTGCCACCACCGGAGACGAAGAGTGAAAAATGTTTGTGCCGTTATGAGTCCTGTCATTCTCTGCGGGAGTGGAAGGGCAGGCGAGTCAACAGGCGTCCTGGTCATTTTTACATTATAATACATTATTTACAAATTTACATATAAAGTCAATTTTTGTGGTGCAACAATTTATCAACAAATCCTTCTTCATTTTTCATTTTATTAAAACTAACAACTGTTAGTACATTTATTTACTAAATTCACTCGGTCAGAACTTCTTAGCTAAAGTGTTGTTGTTGTTAAATAAAACTGGTAATTGAAATAAAACTATAAATATCTGATGCAAACTTAAAAAAAATGTAGTTTGTTTGTTTCAGTCAGTTGCTGAGGCAGCATTTTTATTTAGGTTGAAGTGCTAAAAATACTGACAATAAAAAATAAACTAAAGGTAAATACAGGTATATATACACTGCCATTCAAAAGAATGGGATCAGTAAGATTTTTTAATGTTTTTAAAAGAAGTCTCACCGAGGCTCATCTATTTGGTACAGTAAAATTGTGAGATATTATTACAATTTGAAATAACTATTCTCTAATTGAATATATTGTAAAATGTAATTTATTTCTGTGATCAAAGCTGAATTTTCAGCGTCATTCTTCAAGGTCACGTGATCCTTCAGAAATCATTCTCATATGCTGATTTGCTGCTCGAGAAACATTTATTATTATCAATGTTAAGAACAATTTTCAGTACAATTTTTTGATGAATAGAAGGTTCAAAAGAACAGAATTTTTGTGAAATAGAATCTTTTGTAACATTATAAAAGTCTTTACTTCCAATTTTTTCATTACTACCAATTTAATGTGTCCTTGCTGAAAAAAAGAATTAATTTCTTTCAAAAAAAGAATCTTACTGCAAACTTTTTTTGAACATTATAGTGTATAATGTTACAAATGCCTTCTATTACAGATAAATGCTGTTTTTTTGTTTGTTTGTTTGTTTTTTACTTTCTGTTCATCAAAATATCAGAAAATTTCAACATTTATAATAATAAATGAGCATCAAATCAGCATATTAGAATGATTTCTGAAGGATCATGTGACACTGAAGACTGGAGTAATGATGCTGAAAATTCAGCTTTGATCACTGGAATAAATTACATTTTACAGTATATTACAATAGAAAGCTATTTTACTATAATATTACTGTTTTTATTGTATTTTTGATAAAGGTTGCACATCAGAGAAACTAATTTTTCCACCATCGAGCCGAACAGATCTATAAAAAACGATCCATTTCCACTTGAGCTTGGTTCGGCACCGCGTGATCACATGTGCTGGTAGAATGTGTGTAATGACATCGCCACTCCGGATTGGTCACTTGTCTGTTGAATGGCTACCAGTTTCTACGTAGCTGGCCAAGCGCACTATGTGAGCGAAGTTAATAATATAATGAAAAGAAATATCTGATCATCCTCCATAACGTGGTCTCTATATCGCCTGTGATCTCTTATATTACCAAGGCAACGACTGACGCATTTGCATGATGTTGCAAAGAGCTCCGTTATCAGCCCCACGGTGGAAAATAAAACCATATCTGGACCAGCTGGGCCGGATCCACACGGAATGGAACGAGAAGAGTTTTGGAAAAGCTAAAAGAGAAACATTTTCACACAAAACTGACACCTAATTATTTCACATGCACCTTTATGGTCATGTGATGAGGTCAGTGTTTGGGGTGGAGTAGAGCGTGTGCTGCGCTGTGTTCAGTAAGTAGTACTCGATTCTGAATCAGTGTCAGTGTTGGTTTCAGGTCTCGTCCTGTCGGGGCCCGTGTGGCGGCGTCTCCCGGGGTGGAGCCGCGGTAATGAATAAGATGGTGCTGCAGCGTCTCTCGAGATGGCTGTGATGGATTGATCTGCTCCTCGCCTCATCTGAGTCTATCAATCAGTAGTGCTTTGCCTCTGTTTTCAATAGGAATTTGCCACGCTTCAGCGCGCGTCGCCGCCGGCAGCCTCCGGGACCTGGAACTCGCTGAATTAAAGATCATTTTCTTTCTCCTCCACCCACTAACGTAATTTGTCATCAAATCACAAATATTACTCATGGAGCATAGCACGAGGCATTGATGGCACATATGAGTGTGTGTAATACATACACACACACACACACACATATTTTATTTATATATATATATATATATATATATATATATATAGATATATATATATATATTATATATATATTTATATAGATATATATATATATAGATATATATTAGTATTTATTAAACATTTTATTTGTATATTTTCATTTTAATTTTACTAATTTGTGCTTTTGTCATTTTTATTAGAATTTGTTCTTCTATTTAATTTATTTTTCTGTTATTGTAATTTTAGTGCTTTTATTTCAGTTATTTGCCAAGGCAACATTTTTTTCAAACATTTTTTAGTTTAAATTTTTCGTGTAATATTTCCTTTTATTGCAGCTTTATTTCAATTAAAGGCACAATATGTACGATTTTTTTGGATTAAAATATCCAAATTTTAATATTATTATATATTTTGTTGACTTGTGTACTTGCACTATCCAAAATGTTTCCAAGAATTTTTAAATCCAGAGAAATAAGGACTTTTAACCATGACACGGGCCGTGTCCATACGTCACCTATCAATGACATCATATCCCTGTTACCCACGATTTCCCGTTTTATTTTGTAGATATTACATGTTTTATTAGATAAGGGAACATCTGTTTTGATACATTCATTGACAGATAACTAATTATGTAGCTCAACATGTTTAGTCTTGTTGTTTGAATCTCATTTCTTAATTATATTAATATAAGACGTGAACATGATTTCAATCCCATCCCGAATCTTTTCCACTGGCTGTGAGGTGAAGACCACATGTCCCAAGATTCCTCGCTCAAACTCGGCATCATCAAGCTACGCCTTTGTTTAGAATAGGCGACCTCTAGTGGATGAAAAATGACATTTTGTGCCTTTAACACTTTTTTTAGTTTTAGTTAATAACACTAGATAATTTACACCTGGATGACATTAACGGAACCCAAGAACGTAAAAATGATCGATTAAAAACCAAACAACACCATGACAATGTGCTTCGACGGAAAGGTTAGGAACGGATCAGATCAAACCCGGCTGATGTCTCAAGTTGAGATAGAGATGTAGAGATGGCGTTGAGATAGAAGAGCTGATAGGTTGTGACAGTCAGCGGTCCCGCTATCTTTCTCGCTCTATCACTCGCCGTCTTTGCCTCAGATTAAACCCCGACCGGGTCTGAAAGTGACAAATGCGAGAGAGCGTCTCCGGCCCGTGGCAGAATCTCTAGAGGAGGCTGATAGCAGTCGGCCATATGCCACATTGTTACTAATAAGAGGAGCAGGAAATGGGACACGCCTCAGATCCGCAATCACTCAGGGATCTGAGAGCGCTGCGTCTCTTTTGGCTTTTTACCCCTTTGACGTCCTCTGCCGGTGACCTCATTAGCTGGCCCGTATCGGGATTAAGCTGGGGTCAAAGATAAAGCAGGACCGCGCTCTCTGAGGGGCGTGTAGCTTGATTAGAAAGGAACGATCAGCGAAAGGAAATAAGGAAAGATGAACGGCTCCCAGAATGTCTGACGTGATTAAAACTGATAAAGAAGACTGATGTCGCATTGACCGCAGCAGAGAGAATCATCCTACATCATACGGGCGGTAGAGATGGTCAAACGGCGCAGACATGCCGAGATGGTCCATAATAAATGAACAGATCACAGATTCTAATTTATCTAGTCTGAAGCAAGTGGCACATCATGATAAAACTAGGTCTGTCCTCTATCACTCAAGTAAAAGATTATAGTTTTACCACATGGAAATGGGACACTTTTTGCCATTGAGATGACTTGGAAAAATTGTCTCAGTCAACTAGAATTTATCCTATACTTTTTTTTTATTTTTTTATCATAGATCCGTTACATTGATCAAAAGTGACAGTAAACACATTTATATCTGTTCATCCAAGAATCTTGAAAATATATGAAAATATATAAAATAATAAATGCACAATTGGTTTTATATTTACAGTAGTGGCCAAAAGTGATGTCTGGCTTTATAAAAATATTATTTAACATTTGTTACAGATTTTGTAAGCAGATTGCGTAGTTGTGCCTGGAGTGGATTGTTTTGTTTGTGATAATGCAATGAAACATGCCAAATTGGCAAGACTGCCATACAAAGAAATTATGAATGCATGCAAAAAAAACGAGAGCGAAATATTAATAACTGATCATGTTGTAGTCAATGTATGATTTTTCCTGTAGCTGTAGTTTTTTTTTTTTTTTGCTGAATAATTTTGACAGATAAATACCTTAACCATGTTTAGTGTTTTTCCATCATATATAAAATAAAAAAAATCTAAATATTAATTGTTTTTAATAATTTCATTTGTATATATTAGCCCCTATATATTTTTCCAAATTATTTTATTGTAATTTTTACACATTAATGTTTGTTTTTTAAACAAAATCTGTTTTTAATTAATAAAAGAGGTTTATAAAATGTATCTTGCACATAATTCTGCCCCAATTCTGCTTGTTTACATTGAATATGTTGCACTAAATAAACATTTATGCACATATTTATGAGCAGGGTGCAGACTGCCAACTGCAAATAAAATTGGCTTTGGAGAGCTTTGGATTTAGTCACCAGCTGGTGTGTAACTTTATTAAGAAGTAAAACATAACACATGGTACGAATGGAATTGAAAGAACGATAATCTGAGCCAAGCTGATGTAAGTGATGAGCATGACTCAAAGACTCAAGCTGTCTAAAGAGAACTGACATCACACATCGTCCGAATGTTTTTTTACTCTGTAAATGACTGAAGGCCATTTACTATCAGCTTCCACCAGAGCAAACCCTTTTTTGGCGTTGCAAAAAAATACTAAGATTTACTGCTAAAAACATGAACTGAAAAAATAACACTTGACAGGGTTATTTTTGCAGCTGACCTTATTGCATATGCATTTGTTGGAGTTTCCATTTCAGATGCAAACATTTATGGTAGGAGAGTATTTAAATGAATCATGCAAGGTGATTTACTAAAGTTTGCTCTGATTTAGTGGAATAATACACCAAAAAAGCATGTCTTAAAGGAGTACTTGATTATTATTTCACTTTTTTAACTTTAGTTAGTGTGTAATGTTGCTGTTTGAGCAGAAATAACATCTGCAAAGTTACGACGCTCAAAGTTGCAAAGGGAGATATTTTCTTTTACAGAAATCGCTTGCAACAAACGGCTGGTAGGGACTACAACGAGCTTCTTCCTGGTTTGGTGACATCACAAACCCTAAAATTTACATAAACCCCGCCCTCGAGAACACACAACAAAGGGGGCGGGGCCATGTTGGGCTGCTTTAGAGTTGTTGTAGTCGAGTGTTGTTGATGCCGTCATTTTACGCCGGACTGCTTCACAAACGAGGGTCGATTCAAGGAAAAAAGATGAACATGACGACACATGCTAGTGATGAGTTGATCAACTCCACAGCAACTACATCAATTTATCCACTAACCGTTCAGAAACGTCTAAAAGTTGGAACTTCTTCCTGAGTCTCTCCATCAGTGTCGGTTTGAACAATGTAAGGCCTCATAAAATCCTCATTTTGTCTGCGTGAGATTCTCCAGCTTTGTTGTTGTTGAGCTGTTAAAGCTCCGCCCTCTTCTGGAAAGCGGAGCTCATTTGCATTTAAAGGGACGCACACAAAAACTGTGTGTTTTTGCTCTCAACCAAATAGGGGCAAATTTGACAAGCTTTAATAAACGATCTGTGGGGGATTTTGAGCTGAAACTTCACACACATTCTGCAGACACCAGAGACTGATATTACATCTTGTGAAAGGCCATTATAGGTCACTAATTTGCGTTGGTCTTGGTAGATTGCGTTGGTCATTTTGGAAATGATCCATAATGTGTGCATTGTCAGTAAATCACCCGCAGTACTTTCCACTCCCATCAACGGTTTTCTGCTCACATGCTAATTTTCAGCTTAGTAAATCTGGCCCTAAATACAACCTTTTTTTGTTTTTTAAAATGGAGTAGTTCTGCGAATTAGATGGGTATTTTCACACCATGAGTCACACGAACCCACCGCCCGGCTCTGGTTTGTGGTCTGTGCAGTAGCAGATCACGATACGATCAGGCTGCAAGGTTTATGTGCTCTCCGTGCTTATCGCACAATGCTTCCTTCATTATTTGTGCTGGCAGAGATGCCTTTCATGTGCATCCAAACTGACGTAGCGTCTAAACACACTGGCAGCGGCTCCTTTACCAGCGTGTACCTGCAGGAGACCGTAGACTTTCGAGCTATTTTCACTAGTAAGATCACACCATCTGTTATTTTTTTAGTTCTCATTGCAGTTATTCCCACACTTTTGTGCACACGCTGGTTGGGCTGGTGTTTTTGTGCATTGCTGGATAGCACCTTGTAATAGGCAGCGTTGCTCATAGTTGCATCACATTATCGCGCCGGCACACGATGCCCAGGGCTCCGATTTGCGCTACGTCTCATTTGCACCCGAGTTTGTCGAAATCCTTCTCCGGCTGCAGCATTTCTAGGGAGGTCATGGGAAAGGCTGTGGCCTGTGGGTGTTGGTTTTTCATTTCTTTTTCACAGTTCTTAAGCTCCTAATTGAAATGCTCATTAAATGTGTAGCAGCAGGGATTTTGCATTAGAGTTTTGGGATTCGACGCATTGCGAGGTTGAAACGCATCCTGTTTTTGTCGCCTCATTCATTCCCATTGGAGGGATGAAATGTTTCATTGTTTGTCAACGTCACCTATCTACATATAATATGCTTTTCATCTGCTCTGATGGAGCCGCCGCCTCCCCTGCAATAAAGACCTTGTTTTAAGTGCGCGACAGTTTGTGTATTTTCTACATTAAAGGGGGTGAAGCCCGAGCAATCTCGTTTAAGGTCGAGTGAATTAAATGAAAGCCTCGGAATATTTTTCATTAAGAATGTGGAGAGAATTTAATAACTTCAAATTAAATGCAGCTAAAGCTCTAGTGTTGTGGGGATCTCTGTGTGAGAGGAAGGAATAAGACGTGAAGTTTTGCAGCTGGAGATTCGCTCGCATTCAATTCAGCTGCATTTAGTGCGTTTTTGCTGCAATAAAGGACCAGGTTTACATTGTGCAGCATCATCTGAACCTGAATTTATAGACATGTAAAATAGGGATGGACAATATCGGCAGTTATAATTAGTTATATTTTATTTGACCTTTTCTAATATTTAGGTAATATGCAAGTGACTTAGAGGAACTTTAAAGAAATTATATAATAATCAAATGAAATCATCCTGAAGTTCAGTTTCAGTCACTTTTACCTGATATTGAGATTTTCTTTTAACCGTTCCTTAAAGGATTAGTTCACTTCTTCAGAATGAAAATGTCCTGATAATTTACTCTCTTCCATGTCATCCAAGATGTTTATGTCTTTCTTTCTTCAGTCGAAAAGAAATGAAGGTTTTTGAGGGAAAACATTCCAGGATTTCTCTCCATATAGTGGACTTCAATGGGGTTCAACAGGTTGAAGGTCCAAATGTCAGTTTCAAAGACTCTACATGATCCCAGACGAGGAAAAAGAGTCTGATCTAGAGAAACAAACGGCCATTTTATATATATATATATATAGAAAAAAAAGTCTAAAGTCTTGCACTGCTCTGCGATGAGCCACTCATTACGTAATCATGTTGGAAAGGTCGCCGAGAAGTAATCACCGAGCAAGTGTTTACACAGCGAACGTGCAAAGACGAAGTAAAATGCTAAATTTCCTATTCCCAATTCAAAGCGTTTGGCATCATTTATTCACCTATATGTCATTCCAAACCATTGCTGACAATATGTCTAATACTAATACAGTATTTGATGTTTGTTGCATGTGTTCAACTGGTAATTCACAGTTTGCTTTTCTGCCACCGTTTGCAGATCTGCAGATTTTCTGGTCGTGCTTTTCATGTTAATAAGTTGGGCTGAAACTAAACCAATTGAAAACTGCTGTATATTTCATGCTTAAAAGACGGAGTCATCATTTAAAGTTGTGTGGCATCTCAGTAATTTCATGTGTCGTGTGTGTGTGTGTTGCAGGGGGTCTTCGAGGCGCTTCTATCGTGGATTCTCTGGACACGCTGTACATCATGGGTCTGACGGAGGAGTATGAAGAGGCAAAGGAATGGGTCCAAAACAACCTGGACCTGAACTCGGTGAGCCAACAGTGTTGGGTTGGAATCACGGACATTCCTCTCTGGGTTAGCAGCTGAATCTTGGGCCGTCTAAAGCACTTGTGTAAAAGCCTTCTATTGATCTGAAGCTGCGCTGGAATCAATTGTTTCTTTTAACCGACGTCTAGTCCAGGGAATTGAAACAGTTTTTGCCCAAATCAAACATTCTTGAGTGAATGAAAGGCCTCTGTTGTGTTTTCGTGTTGACTGGACTAGTTCTTTCAGAGTGCGCCCGGCCCTCTCCGTGTGCCGCGGATCGAAAGAACGAAACTATTGGTTGCTAGGGCATTGCTAGGATACAGAATTAGTTGCTCATATATGCCTTTGCTTAGATGTTCTAAATGGTTGCTTGCAAAGGTGTTGCTAGGATACTCGAAAGTTGAGGGTAGTTGCCAGGTTTTAACTAAGTGGTTGTTTACGGGTTCTGAATGGTTGTTAGGGTGTTGCTAGCATATGAGAATGATGTGGGTAGTTGCTATGCTGTTGTTTTGATGTTCTGAATGGTTGCTAGGGTGTTGCTAGGATACTAGGATGTGGTGGGTAGTTGTTAGGGTGTTGTTAAATGATTGCTTAGGTGTTCTGAATGGTTGCTAGGGTGTTGCTAGGATACTAGGATGTGGTGGATAGTTGTTAGGGTGTTGCTAAATGATTGCTTAGGTGTTCTGAATGGTTGCTAGGGTGTTGCTAGGATACTAGGATGTGGTGGGTAGTTGTTAGGGTGTTGTTAAATGATTGCTTAGGTGTTCTGAATGGTTTCTAGGGTGTTGCTAGGATACTAGGATGTGGTGGGTAGTTGTTAGGCTGTTGCTAAATGATTGCTTAGGTGTTCTGAATGGTTGCTAGGGTGTTGCTTGGATACTAGGATGTGGTGGATAGTTGTTAGACTGTTGTTAATTGTTTACTTATGTTTTCTGGATTGTTGCTAGGGTGTTGCTAGGATACTAGGATGTGGTGGGTTGTTGTTAGGCTGTTGCTAAATGATTGCTTAGGTGTTCTGAATGGTTGCTAGGGTGTTGCTAGGATACTAGGATGTGGTGGGTAGTTGTTAGACTGTTGTTAATTGTTTGCTTATGTTTTCTGGATTGTTGCTAGGGTGTTGCTAGGATACTAGGATGTGGTGGGTAGTTGTTAGGCTGTTGCTAAATGATTGCTTAGGTGTTTTGAATGGTTGCTAGGGTGTTGCTAGGATACTAGGATGTGGTGGATAGTTGTTAGACTGTTGTTAATTGTTTACTTATGTTTTCTGGATTGTTGCTAGGGTGTTGCTAGGATACTAGGATGTGGTGGGTAGTTGTTAGGCTGTTGCTAAATGATTGCTTAGGTGTTCTGAATGGTTGCTAGGGTGTTGCTAGGATACTAGAATGTGGTGGATAGTTGTTAGACTGTTGTTTGCTTATGTTTTCTGGATTGTTGCTAGGATGTGGTGCGTAGTTGCTAGGCTGTTGCTAAGTGGTTCCTTAGGTGTTCTGAATGGTTGCTTGGGCCTTGTTAATATATGAGGATATTGTGGGATTTTTTTTTTCTTTTTCGCTTGTTGCTATGATAATAGAATGTGGCGGATGGTTGCTAGGCTGTTGTTAATTGTTTGCTTGGGTGTTCTGAATTGTTGCTAGAATATGAGGATGTTGTGGGAAGTTGTTAAGCTGTTGCTAAGTGGTTACTTGGGTGTTCTAAATGGTTGCTAGAGTATTGCTATGTGGTTGAGTGTTCTGGATAGTTGCTAAATGGTGTTTACTTGCAAATGTCTAATAAGCCCACCATAATATTTGCTGAAATCAATTCATTAATGTAATGATTTTGTTCCAGATGAGTGGAAAAGCTGATATAGCTGTGTCAAAAATAGAAATGGGGCATTCACATTGGGCGCTTGCTGTGTAGAAAAGGGGGTAATCTAGTTTAGTTGGGAAGGAGCTCTTGCACTTTTCTAATTTGACATCTAGAATTTTGAATTACTCTTGATACTGAGATTTAGACAGTGTAAAATGGCTTGTTAAAATGTGTCATTTGTCTGTTTTGAGCTGCTGTCTTTGCTCAAGCAGAACAGACTTATTGCATTCTGATGCACGGCGGCAAACTGCTCTGATTTTTCCTGAAGGTTTTTTGGCAGTTCATTAAAGGCACCAGTGGTATTTTGAATGTCGTGCTGGTGAGAAGCTCAGTGGGGCATATGAATGATACATTCTGATTGGTCTTTCCAAGTGAATTATGCATAAACATGTTCAAACACACAACACGTACTGTAGAAACATTACATGAGAGATATATATATATATATACAGGGTTGGGGAGTAACGAAATGCAAGTAACTGAGTTACATATTTAAAATACAAAATTTG
>CM076077.1:2952500-2962500 GCA_038088235.1 Zacco platypus
GGTCAGATCGCCTGTCAATCAAACTGCTGGGGAAGGGTAATTAGTCGTATTTGAAGAAAACAAACAGGATGCAGAACTGCAAGTTGAATATGAATGTAATGAGATTAAAATGAATGGAAAGTCAAAGAAATGTGTACAATTGTACAAAGCAAGTTTCAAGGTTTATATGATTTATGGACATAAATATGTACATATACAGTATACACACACACACACACACACTACTGTTCAGAAGTTTAACTCAGTATTTTTTTTAAGTCTCTTCTGTTCACCAAGGCTGGATTTATTTGATCAAAAATTGAAATTTAAACCCAATTCAGATCTAAAACTTACACAAACTTGATGTAAACGCATTCCATATATAGAACTGAGCGAATAATGATGGTCTTTAAATGTCAATCACACACAGTCTGTGTGTATTTGAACATTTCTCAGTCAGAATAGAAGTAAACATGCCGGTAAATCCATGGCGGTCATTTCAGCCGAACATTTTGCAATTTTTTTTCTTTTTTTGTTTCTGTTGAAGTGGTCAGTGTGAGAGTACTTTGCGAGCGTCTTCATGAAGCATCTCTCCTCAGATCCCTTTGATTTGCTGAGATGGCGTGTGTGCGTTGAGCAAAGCAGACATGAGTGTCCTCTTCCTCTCCGGTTCAAATCCGGCACAGCAGAACAAATGGAAAAGCTTTAATGAAGTCCTGCAGGCTGTGGACGGACCGCTGTCATTGTCTGCAGCGTACTGTTCTTCTGCTGCGTCCTGTTCGTCCTCTTTCCTCTCTTCTCTCCATGAGGCTTGTTGCTATGGAAGCCCTGTTTGATTCAAAGGAAACAAACAACCTTCAGATCTCTTCACGACTTTGAGTCTTCAGTCAGAGTTGTGCCAATCACATTTGGCTTCGTTTCTTATCGAGACAGGAAGGTGAATAAGAATTTGAATGACAGGAAAAATAATTTATTCAAGTGTGATTCGGAGAATTGCAGAATGTGATGCATTCTGTGTTCCTCTGCTCTGGGACACAAAATTTAATTTATTAAATAAGTAAACCCATGTTTATAACATTTAAAATCAAATTTCATTCCTGCATCTCAATTTGCATTCAATTGAGTTGAAATTTAAGTTCTTAGTAGCACATAATTTGAATAGTTTTAAATGAACTTTTACAGAAATGATCCAAAAATATGATCAAATTACTATCATGGTATTTTTTTAATATTTTTAGCTTATATATATATATATATATATATATATATATATATATATATATATATATATATATATATATATATATTAAAATAAATAAAAGTATTAAAAATTGTAATTGTATATTATATAGTATAATTATAGTATAAAAAAAGCTAAAAATATTAAATTTATAAAACCTAAATGAAAACTAGAAATGTTGGCAACTAACTGAAATAAATGCAAAGTACATTTCTAAAAAAAAAATATATATATATATATATATATATATAAGCTAAAAATATTTAAAAATACCATGATAGTAATTTGATCATATTGTTGGATCATTTCTGTAAAAGTTCATTTAAAACTGTTCAAATTATGTGCTACTAAGAACTTAAATTTCAACTCAATTGAATGCAAATTGAGATGCAGGAATTACATTTGATTTTTTTTTTTAGTTTTTGTTATAATTGTAGTTTACATTTTTAGTATTTTATTATGCGCTTTCATCATTTTACTTTTTCTATATGGTTTTAGAAATGTACTTTGCATTTATTTCAGTTAGTTGCCAACATTTCTAATTTTCATTTAGGTTTTATAAATTTAATATTTTATTTTATTTCAGCTTTTTTAATACTATAATTATACTATATAATATACTATTACAATTTTTTAAAGTCACAAACTGAATAGGTACTACATTTTAATTTCAATTTACTTTGCAACCGTTAAAAAAGTATACATTCTTTATAGTATGGGTAGTACGAATGAAATTTGGACATACTACATCCGCCATGTTGTTTCTGTCACATGACATCACCAGTGTCAGTTGCGTCGCTTCACTGCCATTCATAAATCCTCTCCTGTGGCCTCATGGGATAGTAAAGTGTCCATCGAATGCGCACCGGGTGCAGTTTTTCAAATACTATATGTATTCGGACTTACTACTCTTTTAGCGTACTATTTTTCGCATGCTATATAGTGGGGAAGTATTCGATTTCAGATAAAGCACTCGCCTCTATGATTGACAGTAACTGGAGAGTGGGGGGCGGAGCTTAGTGAAGGATCAGTTATTCTGGAATATTCCATTCTTCTAAAACCTTGAATCCACTCCCTCTGTCTCCAGCAGGAGATGGCAGGCGTCAGGCTCGTTTCTGCATATGGACACGGTTGACATTTTCAAAGATTAAGAGTATTTGACATTTTTTGCTTATCTAACCATACAGCGCAAATGATATTCCACGGGAAGATACGCATCCTTTGAAGAGGCAAAATAAGAGGGCGGATAATTAGTGTGTTCTTTGAGCTCTTGAATGGAGACTTCCTTGCTGAGAGTCTCTCCTGGGCGTCATCTGAAGAGATGCTGGAGAGAGAGAGATGGTGTTTCCCCTTAATGCAGTTAGTGCTTCCCCCATCTTGAGACGTGTGCAGATGTAGTTTATAGATCTATCTGAGAGAGTGTGTGTTTGTGGTGTAAAGGTTTCGCATGCTTCTGTTTGTTTCATGCCTCCGGGGTCTCAGTTTCGGTTCAGTAGAGTAAATAATTGGTACTATTTGTGGAGTAATGAATAGGAAATCTGAGACTGATATCGATAACTGATGTTTTAAAGACCAAGGTATCAAAGAAAATTGGTGAAAATCAAGTTTTTAATGTTGTTTATGTCTATGTGGTGTTTTCAAAGTCACCTGTAAATAATTTTGATCCCATAAAACTCATCCACCATGACATATTTAAATGTTTTTTTTCCTGTGAAAATGGCTTGAATGTAGCTCTACACCCTGGATTCATGAATATGCTAATTAGCCCCGCCTCCACTCTCTCGCACGAGCTCAGAGATCCACTTGGTCAACTTACTGAAGTAAACGCCGCACAATGGTATTGCTTTTTACAACGCCGGACACATAACGGTAATTTATATGGTTGGCTTTTTGCTTGACTACGTTATCAAACTGCTAATAATGTGTTGCTAATATTACATCACTCCCTTGCTTCAGAGCGGTCATAGTTAATGATATGCTAAAGCCCGCCAGCACGTTGACGTGATTGGTTACTAGGTAGTTTGTGACGTAAGAAACACCATTGATTTCGAACCGCGATTTTTAAAATTGTCTTTAGGTCACTGCAGTTTTTAAGACAAAATAGTCAGCAATAGTGTTGACTTATGAATTTGCACATGGCTAATCTTAAACACACAACTTTATTCAGTGTTGACGTAATTTCCAATGAAACAGGAAGACAGGGTGGGCTATATCTAGAAGCTCCTCCCCCTTTTTCAAAATGGCCAATAGCGTTTCGTCTAGATCACAGCTCGACTAGAAATCGTAAAACCCCATTTTCCTCAATCTCTAACCGTTTCTCCTCCATATTGCTTTAACATATAGCATTGTTTGTAGAATTCAAATGTGTCAAAACGTTTTGTGGTCTTTGCGCTTACGATCCGCTCTGTGCTCTCGTCTCTGGACCGGAGCAAACTGTGCTCGCTCTGCGGCAGTTCATGTACACAACACACACCTGACGCTAACTAACAAATTTATTTATTGTCTGAATCGTTCCCTCTCCTTAATATAGTGCACTAAGTGCCATATAGAAACTAGTAAATGTGTGAAAAAGTGGCTGATTTTAGCCGCAGCTTCAGCGTCTGTGGAGAAGGGGGCGGGACTTCAGATTCTAGAGAGCATTTGATTGGACAGAAGATTTAATGAGAAGCTGAAGTCCGCGGTGATGTCATGAAAATCCGTGATCCATTATAGCGGAAGACTATAGGTTTTGAATGCGTATATATCCTAAATATGAATTTTGTCATTTTTTTGTAACGCACTATATTATTCATAACCTTAAGGCAAACATATTCAAATTAAAAACGAACAAACTTAAATTTTGATTTCAGGGGGACTTTATAGTGATATTGTCATATTAATTACTGTTATGTGCTCGACGTTTTAAAGAACGATACCTTTGCGCAGCATTTACTACAGTAAAAGTTGACCGAGTGGATCTCTGAGCTGATGTGAGTGAGAGGAGGCGGGGCTAATTAGCATATTCATGGTTCCTTGTGTACTAAATGAAGCAAGGGTGTAGACTAGAGTTATATTCAAGCTATTTTAAGGCATGAATAAAACATTTAAATATGTCATTTTGCTGATTAAAGAAGAGTTTTAAGGGATAAAATTGACTACAGGCAGACGACAGCAGTGAGTGAAAGGATTGATATAGAGCAGTGAATGAGATTTGAATAGGTTTGTATCTTAAGAGTCAAGTGATGCCCAAAAACAGCTTCTAGCAAACCTTTGCAGCTCTCGCCGTATCAGTTTTTCAAACACTAAAGTTGAACAACAAGAACGAAAACTCTGATCGTGAGTAAATCACACCGTAGGCGTCGAGGGCCCCTGGCGACAAATAAATGTGTGTTCTAAATCTCGCCTTAGTGTTTCTTCCAGACTTCTATTTATTTCTTAATAGTTCAATTAGTCTTCCAGATTGCAGTTTAATGAATTTCAATTTGATCTTGATGAAGTTGAATTTGATCCACAGTTGTCTATCGTCTCGGCAGAATCCCCTCGGCAGCTGAAGTGTGAACAGACTATCGAATGCGGTCGCAGGTTTGTTTGCTTGTGAATTTAATTATCTCACTATTACACGTCGACACGCTGGAGACTGTGCATCACAGGCTGCGTTTAGGCCTGAGAGTTGCATTGATTTCAATAGATTGGCTCTGAGAATCAGAGCTGTAAGCGTCCTGAAGAGTAAAGCAACAGTTGAAGCTGGAGTCTCCATTGAGGAGGTCACTAACATTGTTTATTGATAGATGAAAAAGAAAATTAGCCTTTTCTCAAGGTCAGATGGGCCTCTTCATTCTCAGGTCAGATGTTCTGTGTGTTTGTGCTTTTAATGCACATTTTTCACTAGACTTTGCCTTTCCAGAATCAATGCATTAATAATTCATGTTATAGTCAGATAGGTGCTACTGCTGGCTGGGAATAATTTCTTTTAATAGTGGAAATAAATGATTGATGAAGGTGACCCAAAATAAAAGATATAAATATACAAAATCATCTGGCCCGAGCCTGCGTCCTTCTCAAGGCTTGACTGCAAGGTGAGAGGAAAAATCGATACTAGATAGAAGAAGAGAGGGAAAAGTGTAAATCACGAAAGTTGAGCTGAGAGAGTTTCTGCAATATTTTGGGACTCATTTAGGCAGAATAAAATATCGGATACTAAAGTCACCACCACTAACACCTCAGGTATTCTTCTGGGAACGAACACGTCACAACGTTTAAATTCCTCATTTAAAAAAACCCGCCCATGGCGTGTGCAAAATAAAGGGGTGGGGCCTGGTTGGGTTTGTGTGTGGAAAGGGGCGGGACTTTTCCCCAAACAGACACAACCTGATATGACACATGTTATCTTCTTCTGCTGCAGGGCATATTTTGCGTTTGAGATAAAGCATTTACTGCTGATCACAGAGCCGTACAGCTCTGACAAGCTGCGCATTAAATAATCGCAGCCTTTGCCGAATCTCGTGTGATTTAAGCGCGATAAATCCCTAATATGAGGATTATGAAAAGTTTCCGGAGTCAGCTGAACATGGCGCGTCTGCAGCAGACAGAGAAAAATCAAAACACACGCAACAAACATGGCCGAATCATTTAGTTCCTTACGACAGAAAAAGCGACAGATGGAAAGATATAACAAACGCTGTCACCAATTACATTGCCAGAACTAGTACAGTAAAACAGTTTTGAATGGTACAAAATATCTGATTATTGTTATCGAAAATTTTTTTGAAAATATCAAGATATTATTTTTTGTCAATATCGCACACCCCTAGTTATATCTGTGCATATATGAATATTTTGCAATGCATTTTAATGACTATAATTCATTCATATAAATATTTTTTTTTCATTGATTTATTCATTCTCAGTGGTTCATCTTGGGGTTCACTCCCTCATAAAAATGTAAATATACAGTCTTGTATTTATTTTCTTATTTCCTTATTTTCAGATTAAAAATATTCTTTGTCATGTGACATTTAGTTCAGAAGGAGTTGGTTTTTGGTTCAGGCTTATAGCTCCGATATTGTGAAGAAAATGAATGAAACGGAGCACTGTTGTGCTCTGGTGTGTAAAATAAAATCAGGTCCTGCACCATTTGTCCTGTTGACATATTTTTCTATTGAATCTGGAAGTTGGGACACATTCAGAAAAATCCCACTCTGAGGGTTGAACGCCCCGCAGCTGAAAGTCTGGAGTTGCTGCTGGTAATGACTTTCTTTTCCGCTCGCTGTTGTATTGACAGGTAAGTGTAATGTAGAGAGAGAGAGATTGTGAGGAGGACGATTGGCTGTAATTGGGGCTAATTACTCTGGTGGGTCTGTCTTAATTATGAACCTTGTCTTTTAATTTGCCAGGAAACATTTAAGTGGATGGGCTTGAAACATGTCCAGAGGGCTGTCCTGAGGAGATTTATTGGTGCTCAGATTGTGTTGCTCAGGACCGTTGTTTTAAAAATGTATAAAATATATGATTTCTTTTTTTTTTTTAAATACATTTGTATATACAATAAAAAAGCATAAAATTATGAAAAATTATTACAATTAAAAAAAAAATTCTATTCTATTCTATTTTACATTTTTCAGCATCATTGCTCCAGTCGTCAGTGTCACGTGATCCTTCAGAAATCATTCTGATAGAAACATTTTTGATTATTACCAATGTTAAGTTTAACTTTTTTTTGTGGAATCCGAGATACACCATCATTCAAAGGTTTGGAGTGAGTAATTAATACTTTTAATCAGAAAGGAAACATTAAATTGGTCAAAGACTGCTCTTTTGAACGTTCTATTCATCAACGAATGCTGAAAAATATGCAGTATCGCATTTTTTTCCTGCAAAAAATGTGCAATATTTTCAACATTGATGATAATCAGAATCAAATCATCATATTAGAATGATTTTTGAGGGATCATGTGACACTGAAGACTGGATATTCAACTTTGATCGCAGGAATAAAAATATCATACAATTTATTCACATAGAAAACAGCTATTTTAAATAATAATATTTTTCAACGTTACTGTTTTTTATTATATTATTTTATTATATTATAATATTACTTTTTGATCAAATAAATGCAGCCTTGGTGAGCAGATGAGACTTTCAAAAGCATAAAACATCTTTATTTATATATATACATATATATGTGTGTGTATATAATGTATATATATATATATATATACACACATATACATACATACATGCACACACACATATATATATATACATTATATTATATATATATACATACATATATATATATATACATATATACATATATGTATGTATGTATGTATATATATATATATATATATATATAATGTATATATGAATATTAATATATATAATTAAAATAATCTTAATTATGAACCTTTGATCATTAATTATTATATCATATATCATGAAATGTAAGAATTGTCATTCATAATGAAGCTACAAATACATTTGGTTTGGTTTGCACAGTTTCACTTCAAAAGCTCTTCACACTCCAACAACTCAATGTTCTTCTCAAAGTAGCCTCTTGATACTCTCGACATAATGGATCCATCTGTGTTCCAACTCTATCTAAATAAATGCGAGTCTCTGAAGATCTTCAGGCTGTCAGTGAGGAATGAGCTCCTTAAAGTGAAGGTGACCTGAAAGTGATGGGAATTAGCCTCCTAAGAACGGCCGAATGAAAGCATCACTCATGCTGTCTGTGGCCGCGCTGGAGCCCGTGAAGACATTGAGCTCTTATGAATGAAGGTGCCTGTCAAGTCTTAAAGGGTTACTTCTCCCTTAAACCTAATATTTACTCGCCCTGGTGTTGTTCTAATACCGTATGCCCTTTCGGACCACGAAAGGAGAAGTGTCCCACTTGTGCTCGTCCATATAATTGCAGTGAATAGCGGCCAGCATCAAGCTTTTAAAAAAAAGATGCGAAAGCTGATGCACCCATGTGTTGTTGCCAAACAAACAAAATACCATGTATTATTTAACAAAAATCCTAACCTTGTCCGTTAGTCTTCATTCATGAGACTCTATTAGCACCGCAGTTCACTCTCTTACCCAGAAGAGTAGTGAGAAATCAAGACTTCAGGAAATCAATAAAAACCAGACACGTCTCTTTTAGCGTGGCTCACACATGCTGAAATCTGAAACCAGAGCTGGTGTTTCCTGTGACACAGGGATATTATAAAAAAAAAAAAAAATTATGCATTGAACATGGTCAGATATTGTTATTTTGATGTATGCATTGATCATACCACCCTGCATCATACTGTATTTGCTGAATTAAATCAATGTCACTTTCTCACAGTTTTTGCTTTTGACAACCATTTGTAATGAAGTCTTGCATTATCCTTTAATCAGAAAAACTTTTGATTCCTATCATCGTCTGAGCCAGGTTCAATTCTCAGCCAGTTTTCACACATGACATTTCAATTTCAATATTTTTCCCCTTAAAAAGGATAGTGTAACACAGTTCGTAAGAACGGGAAGGAGGAGGTGGGAACCGGCGAACATTCAACATAGTTTAATAATAAAATAACCAAACAATAAAATGAAGGTAAAATGGCGGCAGTCTCCGTGAGGAACCCCACAAACAAAATAAAACACAACATAAAATTCAGGCCTGGTCCTCTCTTGTCCTTCACTGTCGTCGCTCCTCTTTTATGCTTCCGGAGCTCCTCCGTGAGAGACACGAGACCGGTGTAGCGCGCAGCTGACGCTCATTATCTCTCGCGTCGTTCTCTCACGGCTCTCGCCCGCCCTGCTCGTCACAGATAGTTTACCCAAAAATGAAAGCTGTCATTAATTACTCGCCCTCATGTCGGAAGACTTTCGCTCATCTTCAGAACACAAATGGTCTTTTTGATGAAATCTGAGCGCTTTCTGTCCCTCCGTTGACAGCTTACGCTCTTTTAAGCCCCAGAAAGGTAGTAAAGATATCATTAAAGTAATTAGGGTGACCACCTGGCTATTGATCTGCCGCAGGACAGTAGATGTGAATTACGTCCAGTTTTGCGCAAGAAGGGAACGTGTGGAGAGTTTCCTGAAAGTTTTTTATTGGTTGAAATTAAATGTTTTTCCGTAAGTGCTCGACCATTTCCGTGGGTGATGCCGAGCATCCATTTACATTTTTCCATTTATTCATTTGGCAGATGCTTTTATCCAAAGCGACTTACAAGGGGAGCAATTAGGGGTTTCGTACCTTGCCTTAGTCATGGTATCGAAGGTGGAGCGAGTGCTGCTCATTCACAATCCCCACCTTCAATTCCTGCCGTAATGGGAATCGAACCAGCAACCTTCAGCTTACAAGCCCGACTCCCTCAACATTAGGCCACGACTACTCTCCACAGCATCCACAGGATTGACGCACGTTCGTTGGAGATATTTGCCATCAGGATGAATGATTACATGGTTTAAATCATCAATTTTTGTCAGCTTTGAGCAGCTCTTGACGTTCTTTGTATGTGAGATGAAATCGTTGCTGGTGTGGCTGTGTTTACCGACTTTGATGAGGCTTATTCCTCATCAGCGAATAGATTTTTAAATGCCGGTCTCAGTTTTTATTATATTTCTTACTGTGGTATTGTCATTTTCAGGGATGAAAAAATAGTAATACAGTCATAACTGAAATGCAGGAGACTACAAAATGCAGGACGGGTGGCATCCCTAAACATGTGACTCCAGCGGTTTATCCTCAATTTTATGAAGCTACGCGAGTGCTTTGTTTGTGCAACCACTTTATTTACAAAATATTAATCTCCAATTCGCATTCAC
>CM076077.1:2965000-2975000 GCA_038088235.1 Zacco platypus
GCTATTTAATTTAATGTACTCTATTTTGTAAATGTTGCACCATAAAACAAAGATTATTGGAATACATTTTACAAGAAAATATTATTTAATTTCATTGAATTTGCTCTTTATTTTTTAAATATTGCAACAAAACAAAGAGTAAATTTTATAAGAAAATATTATTTAATTTCATTGAATTTACTCTTTATTTTTTAAATATTGCAACAAAACAGAGTAAATTTTACAAGAAAATATTATTTAATTTCATTGAATTTACTCTTTATTTTTTAAATATTGCAACAAAACAAAGAGTAAATTTTACAAGAAAATATTATTTAATTTCATTGAATTTGCTCTTTATTTTTTAAATATTGCAACAAAACAAAGAGTAAATTTTATTTAATTTCCTTGAATTAACTCTTTATTTTTTAAATATTGCAACAAAACAAAGAGTAAATTTTACAAGAAAATATTATTTCAGCGTTTCAAAATTTCACGTTTATTTTTCAACTAAAAACGGAAAACTTGAGGGCCTAAAAACAGGTTTCAAAGTGAACGTTTTTGAAAACAATACCGTTATCTTCGTGTAAATTACAAAAACGCGAATTTGTGAAAACGGTTACTCTTTTCAAAAGTCACCGCCAACTGCTGGCCTGCCATGCGTAGCACAGCGTTTTTTGACGTTTTTGCGGATCCGTTTGAATGGGGATCATTTTGACTCGTTAAAAATGCTGGGTTATTTAACCCATGTTTGGGTCAAATATGGACAAACCCTACCATTGGATTAAATTTTAAACCCAATGGTTGCATTTGTCCATATTTGACCCAATAATGAGTTGAAACAACCCAGCATTTTTTTTTTTAAAGCGTCGAGCGAAAAATGCAATGGAAAAACTTTCCATTTTAGTACATCATTGTCGTGTAAACGTCCCCTGAATTCCATGCTACTTGCCGCTAGCAATTTCTGAGTTAAATTGCACTGCGTTTTAAAAAAGGAAAGACACCCACATAGTACACAAACATATTTACCCACAAATACCTACTTAAGCGCTGTAGCTAGGGATTTGTTTGATTTCTTTCAGGATAATCCTTTTAAAACCTCTCTTAATTCACGGTTGTTTATTGTGCTTTCCTCAAACATGCTCTTTTTTTTTTTTTTCACCGCTGTGAATTGTACAGCAGCTGATTTAAGACGGAAACGCTCTCTGTGTGTGTTGGGATTACTTTTCATTTGGCTCACAGTGAAGTCTTGTGTTTTTCGGATACTCCTCTCTCTTCGTCTGACTCGTGGCTTTGATAGATGTCGCAGACACGAATCGAGCTGGAACCCTTTTTAGATATCAGATGTGAGTGTGATTTAAGTGTGCTGTTGATCAGTGCATCAATGAATGGATTGAGGAGGTGATTGCCCTCTACAGTTCCCTGCTATAATTCTCTTATCTACTCCAGAGATGATTCTTCCTTCCTGTAAGTGGCTGCGAGTCAATAAGGACTCTTGTCACCTCAACTCCTTGCAAACTCGAGTGATCGTAATTATGCTGACATATTATATCTCCTCAGGGCCTCTCCCAGCCCTTAACTTCTCTTAATCGTCTCCTTTATCAAATAGCGCACTGCATTAAAAAAAACAACATTTTTAGTGCAGTTTCGGTGTATTTAAGCTTGCATGAGGTGGGTGATGTAAGCCAACATTTAGGTCATTATATTCTTAATGTTTTGGTTTTGCATGACTTTTTCTGTTTAAGTGTTGTAATCGGGTCCCCGGTGCATCAACCAACCCAGAAAACATGAAAAATGACCACCCAGTATCTGTTTCGGCTCTTTCTGTAAGCTTGGGAAAAAAATTAGCTGCTCTTGCTTGTGGCGTAGGAAGGGGATCTTATTATAATATTACCGCCCCTTAATCTGCATGTTACCACCCACGGCGCCGCCATTTTGTTTTCGCGGTGTACCGGTTCTAACGCCATGGCAAAAGTTTGAGCGAAGCATGCTAACTGTTCTGTCATTGGTTGCACAGACGAGCTCTGAACACTATTTAGAGTCTCGTTGGCTTGGATAGCCTGCAAGTTGACCCTGGCGAGCTCGATTGCTAAAAAAGGAGCGTTTCTGTCCGAGCGATATTTCAGAAAAAATATTAGATCATTCACAGCAATTGATAGCAATCATAAACGTTAGTCTGGTGTGTATGGCTCTGTTTGACAAACAGGTACGCTATGTGTAGTGGGTGTCCATACGGGTTTTGCACAAAAGATGAACACATGCTAGTGATGAGTTGATCAACTCCACAGCGACTACATCAATTTATCCACTAACCGTTCAGAAACATCTAAAAGTTTGAACTTCTTCCTGAGTCTCTCCATCAGTGTCGGTTTGAACAATGTAAGGCCTCATAAAATCCTCATTTTGTCTGCGTGAGATTCTCCAGCTTTGTTGTTGTTGAGCTGTTAAAACTGGAAAGGGGGCCGGGAGCAGCAGCTCATTTGCATTTAAAGGGACACACACAAAAACGGCTCACACCTAAATAGGGACAAATTTGACAAGCTGTAATAAATGATCTGTGTGGGATTTTGAGCTGAAACTTCACACATTCTCCAGAGACTTATATTACATGTTGTGAAATAGGTCCCCTTTATAAACAATAATGAGTGTGAATGAAATTTTATAATGTACTAAATAATGATTATAATTCATGCTTTCTCATGCATTTTAATGTTTTTATTCCCCTCTAATTTCAAAGCTTCCCAACAGCAGTTTAAGTAAAACAGCATTGTAGTACAAACATGAGTTTGCTAGAGCATTTTGAAGAATGTTTTCCTCATTTACTGAAGCATGTCACTTGTAATGTCGCTAAAAGATGAATTTCTGTGTTCTGCAGAACGGCGAGGCGTCCCTGTTTGAGGTGAACATCCGTTACGTTGGCGGTCTTCTCTCTGCGTTCTACCTGACGGGCGCTGAGGTAAGATTCAATCTCACCTGTTCTGCTCACTAACTTGCTTTAAGTAATTCATTTGAACCAGAGTTAATGTTTAATCACATGAATTACAGCCAAAAAAGGTCTGTATTAAGGAGAAATGATCACCTGTGTGTGGATTATCTGTAACGGGCCAAATTTGAAACCAAGGGCCATAGATTCGAAAATGAAATAAAGGCGATCCATAGACACTCAGAGTTGTGAGTCAGCCTAATGGATATTGATTTTCAGTCAGAATTAGTCAGAGAGGAAGACAGATGCTGTGTGTTTTCTGAGACCATCCATCTGTGTTTAGAGATCTGTCTCAGATATAGATGTACCACATATACACATCAGATGAGTCGATTTGATGTTTCATTGAGTTGTTTGCCCAACGTAGACATATGTTTAAGATGGAAGCATATACATTGTAAAATTTGACATGCTCCATCATTCTGAGTCGCTTTGACTCAGAAACCTGTTAGCTTTATGCATTAAAGTGAAAATGAAAGCCTGCTTTGTGATGTTATAGTTTTTGTTTTTATTCCAATGCAAAAATTATAGTTGAAATGGTAGAAAATATTCTCTTTTACAGATTTCATTTTTCTTGTTAAGTAACTGTGACTGTGTCTCTGGACTTAACTTTCATGGGGTAAATGTAACAAAGTAACAGTATTTATGTCTTGCTTTAAAGGTGCAGTAAATGATTTCTCAGAAACACTGTTATTCGCTCACTCTCTCTCCTCCCTCATCACGAGTCGACACGCCCCCTACTGCTCATTCGCTCACTCTCTCTCCTCCCTCATCACGAGTCGACACGCCCCCTACTGCTCATTCGCTCACTCTCTCTCCTCCCTCATCACGAGTCGACACGCCCCCTACTGCTCATTCGCTCACTCTCTCTCCTCCCTCATCACGAGTCGACACGCCCCCTACTGCTGATTCGCTCACTCTCTCTCCTCCCTCATCACGAGTCGACACGCCCCCTACTGCTCATTCGCTCACTCTCTCTCCTCCCTCATCACGAGTGGACACGCCCCCTACTGCTCATTCGCTCACTCTCTCTCCTCCCTCATCACGAGTCGACACACCCCCTACTGCTGATTCGCTCACTCTCTCTCCTCCCTCATCACGAGTCGACACACCCCCTACTGCTGATTCGCTCACTCTCTCTCCTCCCTCATCACGAGTCGACACACCCCCTACTGCTGATTAGCTCATTCTCTCTCCTCCCTCATCATGAGTGGACACACCCCCTACTGCTCATTCGCTCACTCTCTCTCCTCCCCCATCATGAGTGGACACGCCCCCTACTGCTGATAGCTCATTCTCTCTCCTCCCCCATCATGAGTGGACACACCCCCTACTGCTCATTCGCTCACTCTCTCTCCTCCCCCATCATGAGTGGACACGCCCCTTACTGCTGATTAGCTCATTCTCTCTCCTCCCCCATGATAAGTGGACATGCCCCCTACTGCCGATTGGCTCACTCTCTCTCCATCATGAGTGGACACGCCCCTTACTGCTGATTCGCTCATTCTCTCTCCTCCCTTATCATATGTGGACACACCCCCTACAGCCGATTGGCTCACTCTCTCTCCATCATGAGTGGACACGCCCCTTAATGTTGATTAGCTCATTCTCTCTCCTCCCTTATCATGAGTGGACACACCCCCTACTGCCGATTGGCTCACTCTGTCTCCCCCATCATGAGTGGACACGCCCCCTACTGCCGATTGGCTCACTCTCTCTCCATCATGAGTGGACACGCCCCTTAATGTTGATTAGCTCATTCTCTCTCCTCCCTTGTCATGAGTGGACACAACCCCTACTGCTCATTCGCTGACTCTCTCCTCCCCCATCATGAGTGGACACACCCCCTACTGCCGATTGGCTCACTCTGTCTCCCCCATCATGAGTGGACACGCCCCCTACTGCCGATTGGCTACAAGTATGTTATGGTGCTTAGTCCGATCCACTTTCAGCAGAGTTTCTCAGAAATCCCTTGCTGCACCTTTAACTTCTAGTAAAGATGAGAGCTTAATTGAATCTTATTCTGACAGTGTTTTTGAGTTTTTATGGTTGAATGAATTTATTTGAATTCTGTTATAAATTGTTAGCATGACCATATCATTTTCATATAGCATACCAGACAGTGTGTACGTAATTTGATTTGCTGTTGGCTCATTACGGAGTTGATAGATGTGAACATTAACAGGATCTGTTTAAGACGCTTGAGCTTTAGTTCTGCACTTCACTGCAAGTATGAGTTTCTCACTGTAGATGGAGTTTGTTGTCCACCGTTTCTGATGAATCTATCAGTATAGCTCAGCAGTCGGCAGTGATCTGTCCCTGCATTCATGCACAGAGGGAATGCGTGTGTTCTGGATGTAGATTTATCTCATCCGTCTCCTTCCCTTCCGTGAGTTTCCGGGGGGTTGTACTCCCTGCAGATAAGGGCGGGTGATTGGAAAACCCACTTTTGCGAAACGGCCACAGTCGCAAGGCATGCGTAAATTACCCCCGACAGCATGAGGCAGGAAAACATCACAGGGCTTCGTTGCGGCTAACAGCAGGATTTACAGCTGTAGAGCGTGATTTGTTCAAAGGAAGAAGTTGCTCTTGTTGTGATAGTCGATAGAATCGCTTTCTCACTCTAGGCAAAACATCATGATTTGACCATCGCTATCATCTCTAATGTTCACTTATATCCTGGAGTGGCTTATATTCTCATTCTTATCTAAAATAAGACTGCAAAACTGCAAAAGATCAATATGTGGGCTGAAATTAAATTTCTCGATTTAATTAGTTTCTTTAACAACTGCCATTTTTATTTAAGAATCAAGTTCGCAAGATCTTAGACAAACTGGATATACTGTTTGTAGACCTGGAAAAGTAATGGAAATTAATATCATAAAGCCAAAAAATGAAAATTATCCCATAATTTACTCACAATCAAGCCATCCTAGAAGTATATGACTTTATTTCAAACGAACACAATGGGAGTTATATTAAATAATGTCCTGACACTTCACAGCTTTGTAATGGCATTGAATAGTGGCAAAAAATATTTTTCTAAGCTCCAAAAAGTATCTGTCCATCATAAAAGTAATCCATACACTTCATAGTAATACAAATGCACAGTTTTTCTATATATAAAGTATATTTAAAATACACATATTTAAGCGCCACCTACTGTCAGAGAGTGAATTTGCATTTTCATTCACTCAGTCTGATGTTTTTATTTTGTGCAGGTATGTTTTATGTAGCATAATTTCACACAAGTTATAGTCAGAACGTTCTATTTTTGCTTTTATCCTTGAAATTATTCAATCTATTTTAAATAAAAAACAACTGCTCATGCTATATTATTTATATAAACAGGGCTGGGTAGTTACTTTTAAAATGTATTTCACTACAGATTACAAAATACGTGCTTTAAAAAGTAATTTGTAACGTATTTCGTTACATTACTCAAGTTTAGTAACTTAATCTAAATACTTTAGAATACTGTGGAATACTAATAAGTGTGGAACAAACACAAAAAAGGTAATTGCAAGTTTTTATGTCACAATTCTGACTTTTTCCCTCAGAATTGTGTGATACAAAGTTGCAATTGCGAGTTATAAAGTCAGAATTATGAGATATAAAATCGCAATATTGAGAAAAGTCAAAAATATTGAGATATAAACTGACAATATTGAGAAAAGTCTGAATTATGACATGTAAACTCATACTAAATTCACAATTGCAAGAAAAAAAATAGTATTGCAAGTTTATATCTCCCAATTCTGACTGTAATTTTGAGTTTAAATCTCACAATTGTGAGAAAAAGAAGTCAGAATTGTGAAATGCAAACTCACAATTGTGAGGGAAAAAAAAACAAATTGTGAGAAAAAGTTGCAGTGACGAGTGAATAATAAAATGACTCACAAACAACTATCACAAAACATGAAAACAGTCGAAAACATGAAACTTAACTCCGCTTTTTCAGACGGTCAGAGTCAGAGAATCACCAATCGCTGTTTAAATGGCATTAAAATTCAAAGTAATCACTTTGGTAATCTAAAACACTTTTCAGATGTAACTGTAATCTGATTACCACCCATTTAAAATGTATCTGTAATGAAATACAGTGACTCAAATTTTGTATTTGAAATACGTAACTAAGTTACTTGTATTTCGTTACTTGCCAACCCTATATATATATATATAATCTTACTTTTCATATAAAGGGGAGTAAAATTCTCTCAGTGTTCATTACATACTCCGCTGCTCAGTAAAGGTGACCCAAATCTTGTTTTCTTCATATGTATGTATGCTACATCAAGCGAGACTCATTTGAAGGTTCACATCATGTGTATCATGCATCTATATGACTTTAAAAACCAGTGGATTTATGCAAAACCGCTCACAAATCACAGGCCGGGCTGTAATTTCCCGCTCTTGTGGATTGTTCTTACAAGCCATGACTGCAGATGAATCTCTTATTCCAATTACCATCAGAACATCAGTCAGCTGCATCGCCCTTGTTAGTATGACACCGAAGGGCGTCATATTACTGCTGTATGTAAAAGCACTTATGCTAATTTACTGTAAGATCCTGCAGAAAACTGCCACTTTCATCCATCAGTCGCTCTGCCCTGATGGAAATTTATGGGTAATTGACCTGGAAGTGTGGAGCTGATTGTGTTGCTATTGTTAGCAAGTGGCATAAAACTAATGATCTGTGTGTGCTTGTATGTTTATGTCAGTGCCCAGGTACAAAATATAGTTTTCTTGATCAGTTTTTTTTTGTATAAACATCCTTAAAACAAGATAAATTTCCTGGAGAAGGTCCAGATATTTGGTAACACTCAAGGTCTCATTGGTTAACATTAAGTAATGCATTAGCTAACATGAACGAACGATATTTAAGTGTTTTTTATTCTGTTTATGCTTTTTTAAGTGATGGTAAACATCTAATTATCCATTGTTTGTTAATGGGGCATGTTAACAAATACAACTTTAGGTTTTTAAAATGTATTAGTGAATGTTACCATTGCTATAGAAGTATTGTTCGCTGTTAGTTCATGTTCAGAGTTTCAACTCGGGGTGTGTGATATCATGACTTTAGATCGCGAAAGATTGAAATATTCTATCAGTCCCAACCTACTGTACAAGAAGACTTACATTCACACGTTGGCAACGCAGCGATAGGGTCGACGTTGTAGTTCTTCGCCATTATGAAAGTTCACTTTTCGCATGAATTTTAAAGCCTTGACAGTTCAATTTTTATTCTCATAAAATTGCGCTTTTCTCGCACACTAAAAGCCCGTCGCGCGGCGTGTGAGGACTGAACTAAGTTCTCTTTTCAATCGCATTGCACTTAAACTGTCAAATACACACACGCTTTACATAAACTAAGCCGTTTATGTCTTAAGTGTAACGTATGTGTATTATATCTGTGCATTAGTTCTTAAAGTGACAGCAGCCTAATAAACCTACTGCCGTCTGTGTCATTAATCTAAATCAAACAACAAAATGCAAAGAGAAAATCAGTCACTGCTCTTGAGCTTTTAACGCAGCTTTAAGAATCAGTGTATGTTTAATCCATACAGTGAAACCTATACTTTTTACATTTGTTTATTCAATTTCTTACTTGAAAGCATCTGTTACAGTGACCGCATCGACTGTAGCCGAGAATATTAATGCACTGTTTTCTATCTTATATTGTATTTGTCAGATTATTTGTCAATTTACATCTTTGTTCTTAATAACAGGAGATGAAAAATTATAATTTTAGTCATATCGCCCACCCCTACTCTTCTCTCTCTGTTTTTTCCTCTTTTTTTTTTGATTTTGTTACCTTTTAAGGCTACATAAAAAAAATAAAAAAAAATAGGGAAATTAGTTTGGCTGTACTACTGTATAGTGACGTGCAAATAAGTCTTAAAAAACATGACAAAAAAATGTGATGAGATTGTGGATCGTGATCCTGCCGGAAAAAAACGGTGGCATATTTTTGCCATATCGCCGACCTCTATTTTCAACTCGCATTGTGTTGTTACGATGTAAATGAACGATGTTTACTCATTCTCTGCGTTACCTGGACCGAGAAATTCAATTGTATCTGTCAGCAAAAGCTTTTGGGCTTAAGAGGTCATTGTGAAGCGTTACCCATGTTTGTTTTTATCAGCTGACTTATGGACCGACTTTTTGCCAATTGTCCGAAATCTGGCTAAACAAGACCGATGTCCTACCATCCCTTTCCATGCTATTTATGTGACTGATTGGATTATTATAGCCTGTCCACTCTGCACCTGCCGTATCTTGAAATATTCTGCATATAACCATTAAGGCAGTTATGTCAAAAGCGTATAGCCTATTTCTCTGAGGAATTGCCCGTCTTTGAATTGCCGCAAGATCAAATCACTGACAGAAGGGTATTAGCTTGCAGCTCTCATTCGTTCACCTCTGTCAGCCCGCAGGATTCGTCTCAAATGTAAATATATGTATATATAATATACGTAAATGTTTTATCAGTCCAGCTACAGTGATCCTGTCAAACCTTTCAGGATGTAAGAATGACCTGAATAAACATCATGCGCGGAGACGTTTGGTTTCGGTTCATTCTCCTGCTGTGAATCATGCGCTGCATTATTGATACTGTCATTAATTTTGCACATGCGTGTCTTTCTCGCTGCTTTATTTACAGAGCGACAGGCACGCTTATATCTCATAGCCGCGTGTCAACCTGCCTTTATTTCCAACCTCTCGCAATAAAATCAATGAACCCTGCCATTCACAACATGAGAGTCAGAATGCACTTAAACAGACCTGCAGTTCACGTACGGTATCTGGAAGTGAACCATTTCTGGCTCTAGAGAACTGTCTGTTGTCGGAGCAAAAGATAACTTGCACTGTGTCCTTTTTAAAGGTTGTTCAGGAACCATAAACCCCATGGTAAGCCTTAAACTTTAAACAAGCAGCGCCATGCTGCACACCAGACGCGACTCCTTCTCAAACTATTCACCATACAGGTAAAAAATTCAGTTGAACGAAAAAAGTGGTTACTCCATAACCAACTTC
>CM076077.1:2980000-3077500 GCA_038088235.1 Zacco platypus
ACACTTGCATATCTCAGTTAATGCTGTAAACTTTCTCCAAACTGGTCATCAAGGATTCATATTTTCTTGTGTCCTATTTCTTCTGATTAATGTGTGTGTGTCCCGCAGGGATCCTCCATAAACTACAGCAGAAATTTCTCTCTCTCGTTTACATTTAAGAATGTAATTGAGTGTGTTTTCCTACACGAAGCTGCAATGACTATTAATTAAGCGCATAAAAGCAGCATGTTAATTGCGAGAGAGGGTACAAGGCCAGGATGCCGCAATCTATTATATGTTAAATAATGAATAATATTGTGCATTTGCATCCCAGGAATGACACTTGATTACTTGCATCTTGCTTTTTCAGTTTAAAGTGAGGCATGTCTGTTCATGCAGGTAAATTAATGTATTGCTCGTGAAGCTTTCAGCTTTATGTTTTTATTTTGTTGATGAATGCATTCAAGTCTTATAACAACTGGTAAGATCGAACTGAGTTGTGTAACATCATTAGCTAATGGTTTGTCCTTTGAGTGGCCAGTGAGGATATTTAGAAACGCTCCCAGCGGGTTTGATGTTCCGGTGGGATGGATGGGCTGGTGCAGGATCTGTGCTGTAAATAGCTGTGGATGACTGTAATGTATGGTTATGACTTTGGCTTGGCCCGTGTTTTATGGTCGCGTTGGGGATTGGGGGTTTGCGGTGAGGACATCCCTCAGGCTGTATGGAGGTTTAACACTCTCTGATAGACAGGTCCGAATTAATAGACGATGTCTGTGCCGGGAAAATTAAAGCTACCCTGATGATCTGTGGGAATCTGTTCTGTGCAACCTACAGTTGTTTAAATGACCTGATGTCTCATGAGATTTACAAAAGTCAGGCAGGGTGAAATTTAGAGGAAAATAGCAAGAGAAAAAGATTTATATATTTGTGTTAATATGGTGCTTCTTAAAGCATTAGTTCGCTTTCAAATGAAAATTACCCCAAGCTTTTACTCGCCCTCCAGCCATCCTAAGTGTATATGGCTTTATTTTTGACAAAGACAATCGGAGATGTATCAATAAATCTCCTGACACATCTAAGCTTTATAATAGCAGTGATGTGCTACCAAACGAGTTTGAGCTGAAGAAACATAAACATATTCGACGCAGTTCCGAAGGGTTAATAAAAACCCTTATGAAGCGAAGCGATGCGTTTGTGTAAAAAAATATCCGGATTTAACAAGTCATGGAGTAAAATATCCAATATACTAATTTATATAATTAGTGTGTATATATATACAACCCGGAGTCAGCGGGTTGAAATCCAAATGCAGCTTTATTTCCAAAACGTAGTCATACAGGCAATGGTCAACTCAACAGCAAACAGTAATAACAGGGAAAAGTCAAGCTCGTAGTAAATAATCCAGGCAAAGGTCAAAAAGGCAGGCAGATAAACAACAGGACGATGACACAGGCAGGATCCGAAAACAGGCAAAACAGGACAAGGATAGCGCTCAGAAATGTTACAGGAATAACAAGACTTCGCAAATAACCTGGGCAACAGAACAGACTTAAATAGTGAGCTAGATTGTTTGCAGCTGGGCCGTAATCAACATAAGGGACTTATGGGAGATGTAGTGTGAATGATAGAGTTCTTGAAATGGGAGGGCGACATCTAGTGGCAGGTGGATGGAGGACAACGGAACAGATTCATAATATATATATATATATATCTTTATTTCAAACAACATTTTTAATAGTTTTATTTAGTATTAATACTGGATGTTAATTAAGTGAAAATATTTATATATTCCCCCCAAAATCAAATCCAATTTGCACTACGGTCTTGCAGGGTTACTATGGCCAATGTTTGTGCATGTATGTGAAGTCCACAAGACCGTACTCTGTCCCTTTGTGTCCGTTACACTCTTTTTGCAGAATCTGCGCTGTCTCGTCTGCGCTGCACAGCATTGCGTGGCACGCTCTGAGTTAGGAACAGAGTCTCTCTGTGACAGCTTCATGAACTTCATGTTGGTTTGTGTTGCTGGAGGGAAATCGACTTCACATGAATGTAAAGGTTAAATATGTGGAAGGGAGCTACGGGTTTAGCAGCAGTCCCATGTGACGGTTTCTTTGCTCTTTTAAGGCTGAAAAGGAAAGAAAATCACTCCTCGCTGTTTTTAAGCTCTTGTCTGACCCCGGTAACTTCGCTGTCGGAGGGTTTCTCAGGGATCACAGCGAACTGTAATTGAAAGAGTGTCGTTCAATGAAATCAACTTCTGCAGCACCATTTTTTTTTTTTTTCTGTAGCTGGCTTTGATCTGCCGAGGCCCACGGGGGAAGAAATACCAGTAGTCTTCAATCATGCTAATCAATGAGCCTCCATAAGCTGTAATATTGTATGTAATATTGCACTTTTTTCTTTCCTATCTCCTGGGCAGCAACCAAGAAATGTTAATGTTAGTTCACCCAAAAACTTAAATTCTGTCATTAATTCCTCCTGTCGTTCTACACCCGTGAGACCTAAGCGTTCATCTTCAGAACACAAATGAAGATATTTTTGATGAAATCCGACGGTTCAGTGAGTCTCTATTGACAGCAAGATAATGAACACTTTCAATGATCAGAAAGACACTAAAACATATTTAAAACAGTTCATGTGGTTCAACCTTAATATTATATAAGCGTCAAGAATACTTTTTGTCCGCCAAAAAAACAAAATAATGACTTTTCAATAATATCTAGTGATGGACAATTTCAAAACACTGATTCATGAAGCTTTACCTAAAAGTAAACTTTACGAATCTTTTGTGTCGAATCAGTGATTCGGTTCACGTATCAAACTGCCAAAGTCACGTGGACTATTGAAATTGTGAAACAGTTATGACGTAACGAAGCCTCGTTTACTGAAATCACGTG
Source organism: Zacco platypus (assembly GCA_038088235.1). Classification (NCBI taxonomy): domain Eukaryota; kingdom Metazoa; phylum Chordata; class Actinopteri; order Cypriniformes; family Xenocyprididae; genus Zacco; species Zacco platypus. The sequence continues at coordinate 2,982,880 of CM076077.1, forward strand.
ACGAACCACTGATTCGAAACAAAAGATTCGTAAAGCTTCGAAGCAGTGTTTTGAAATTGAAAAATTTACATTTTTGGCTGAACTTTTTTACGCCTTGACTATGCATTTTGTAAGGCTAACTTTTCACATCCTTCATATTGCGTTCTGTCTCATCATAAAATGATCTCTGTGGAAGTTTTGCAGGTGGAGTTTATGCATTTTTTCACATTCACATGATAAAATGCTTTTACAAGATCAATTTAGGAACAGTGATTCAGTGACCTTTTTATAGAGTAAACTGCTTATAAAAAATGACTGTGCGTTCGCATTAATGGAATGAGAGCAAATTTGTGCATTTGTAAAAACATTGTCAAATTCAGAGGACCCTTTTCACAGACTGACGAATTTACACAGTTAATGGCGCTGCCAATTTATATATTTTAATTTTTTAACACTATTCTTGATATGTTATGTTAACTTTACATTTAGTCATTTAGCAGATGCTTTTATCCAAAGCGACTTACAATTGAGGAAAACAAACAAGCGATTCTTCATGAAACTTTGTTATATTAGCTTGGCATTAAATGACGGAAGACTAGCTGAGGCTGCTGTACTTGCCCTGTGCGTCATGTCCTCGTACATCTTTAAGGGTCACTGGTGTGCGATGTGGAAGTGCTCCACTGCTCAGTTTCTCCTCAGCTCTTCATCGTTATTGGCAGTTTGAGGATGAGCTTCAGGGTGGAACCCAGACCGTTCAACAATGATGTTTTCATGAACATTCTATCCTCATGTTCTGAAGAAATAAACTATGATTTATAATTGTGCATGTTTTATGAGCAAGATTTCTGAAAATTAGGTTCCAGGAAGCTTTACTCTGTGGAGTGATTTATCTGCCAGTATTAGTTGAATACATCAGCTCATGATCTAGTCAGCCAAAACGGAAGTGATTGCAACGTTTATTTGTCTTTCTATAACAAAGTTACAATTGTCCAATAAGAGACCAGTTTGCTTGCTTCACCAAAAAAACGACGTTAGTGGTTTTAGCAGACGCCAACACCTTTAATATTTATTGAATTTATTGATGTAAATGTTGTTGAACATTCGCTAGCATGCAAATGGTAATTTTATCACCTGTCTGTCCTGATACTCGTGCTTCATTTTGGGAAGAGGAGAAACGGCTGAAAAGCTGTCGAAAGATTTGTTTAGTTTGGCAAATGCTGTTGACTGCAGCTCATGACTCTTGTGTTACTATGGCAACCTAGAAATAAGAGGTTGAGATGGGAAACGAGCCGAACAAAAGGACCGTGACACATTTGTTGTGATGTCCCTCATGCCTCTGTCTCCAAATCACTCAATACCCGTAATGTTGGGCTGGGTGGTTTGACTGTGTCTGGATTTAGATTTGGAGCATCAAATCTGATCTTTTGATTTGCGTCAAGCTCCAAACGATAAAATGTGACCTGAAATTGAACCATGAAACCAGTAATAAGGGTCAATTTTTTGAAATTGAGATTTATATATCACCAGAAAACTGAATAAGCTTTCCATTGATTTTTAGGGTAGGACGATATTTGGTCGAGATACAGCTATTTGAAAATATGGAATCTGAGGGTGCAAAAAATATTGAGGAAAATCACCTTTAAAGTCGTCTAAATGAAGTGATGCATATCCACTCACAAAATACATTTTTGATATTTACGGTAGGAAATTTACTAAATATCTTCATGGAACATGATCTTTACTTCATATCCCAATGATTTTTGGCATAAATGAGAAATCAATCATTTTGACCCTTGCAGTGTTTTGTTTGCTATTGCTACAAATGTACTCATGCGACTTATGACTGGTTTTGTGGTCCAGGGTCAACCCTTTGCAATAAGATCCCATTAGTTAAGGTTAGATAATTCACTAGCTAAAATTAACTTGCAATGAGCAATAACTTAGTCGCAGTATTTATTAAAGGGGATCTATAATGCCCTTTCACAAGATCTAATGTATGCCTCCAGAATGTGTCTGTGAAGTTTCAGCTCAAAATCCCCCACAGATCATTTATTAAAGCTTGTCAAATTTGCTCCTATTCGGTTGTGAGCAAAAACACGCCATTTTTGTGTGTGTCCCTTTAAATGCAAATTAGCTGCTGCTCCCCACCCCCTTTCCAGTTTTAACAGCTCACGCTTCGGTTGCTCAACAACAACAAAGCTGGAGAATCTCACGCAGACAAAATGAGGATTTTATGAGGCCTTACATTGTTCAAACCGACACTGATGGAGAGACTCAGGAAGAAGTTCCAAATTTTAGACGTTTCTGAACGGTTAGTGGATAAATTTATGTAGTCGCTGTGGAGTTGATTCAGTCTTTGGTCATGCTGTCCGCCCCTGCCATGATGCATGAGAACATTTATTTGGCTTGCTGTCTGGTTCATTTTCTCTGAGGCTTTATACATTTTGAGAAGGGCAAGGCGAGTTGCCTTCTTTTGGTCCACTGCAGCGAGTGTTTATATTAGAAGGTCTGATAAGTTTTCCAACAGCAAGTAAACAAGACAGACCTCTGGGGTCACAGGCCTGAAGAGACGATTAATTAGTGATTTCATAAAAGCACACAGTGTTCAGGAAGACATTTAAGAGCCTGAGTGCTAATGGATGGAAACAAAGATAATGACATTACATGTCCAGTTATCCAGTGCAGAACTGCTCTGTGCACACACAAGTGTTTGAGTCTTAGTAGTTTGTGTGTTCCCAGAATTCTCTGCTAAGCATTCCTGTTATAAGGTTTGTGTTCTGTTTTGTGCTCTGTGTATAAATCCCGTATTGTTCCAATTCCAAGTACAGTTCATACCCTCGGATGTGTTCTTGCTCCGCCCCTTTAATTGAGGATTCATCGAGAGGTGACTTGTGACAGCCAGGTATCCCAGAATGCATCTTGCACCAACTAACAAGTGTCAATGGTGAAGACCTGCGTAATTTTTAAAATACTACTGTTTATTGTCACTAAGGGTGCGTTCACACTTGTCATGTTTGGTTCGATTTAAACGAACCCCGGTGCGATTGCTCAGTTAGTGCGGTTCGTTTGAACATGTGTGAACGCTGCCATCCAAACCCTGGTGCGGACCGAGACCGCTAAAAAGATGGGTCTCGGTCCGCTTCCAAACGAACTCTGGTGCGGTTCGATTGATATATGAACGCAACACGGACCAAAGACGTGTAAACGAACCAAAAACAGGACGTGATGCACAAGATGCGACGCTACAAGTCAGCTGATTTGACAACGCGGGAAGATCGGTGTCTCCAAAATGAGTCGAGGGCAAACATGGAGCAACGAGGAGGTGAAGTTTCTATTTCTGCACACAACGGAGGAAATTCTTGAGCTGTTTGGAATGTTTTGAACATTTTATGAGCTCTTCGTGAGTTCTCAGCTGGTAAAAATAAAGCATATGTACACAAATAAAATGATGGCGTTTAATCCAGCACAACACAGCATTGTTTTGAATGTTCGGTAAGCAAGCTCCGTCGCGAAATATATGTCATAAAAGCCGACCAATCAGGTTGTGACCGTATCACTATGCCTTTGGTTCGGTAACTTAAGGTTCGCTGTTAAAAATGCCAGTGTGAACGCTAAGCAGACCAGGACTATATGTTTTGTTTTTACTTTTTGGTCCAGACCAAACTAACCGAACTACAAGTGTGAACGCACCCTAAATGTAGTTTTAAGAGTTTTTTCAGGTGTGAATGTTGTTGTTTAAAGCTCAGATTATTTATAAAGATGGCACCTATTTGAAAATTTGCTCCAACTTTTTCAGAGATCCAGGCGCTCACCGGGCGCTCAGTGCTCATTTACCCCGCTGAGAACAGCCGTAACTCGGCTAGTCCTTCTCACACTTGCCGCTGGCTCTGATGTCTCTGTAGTGGATGAACATGAAATATAATTGTGTGTATATATATATATATATATATATATATATATATATATATATATATATATATATATATATATATATATATATATATATATATATATATGTATATATATGTAGTGGGCAATCTTTGTTCTCATGAATTTATTATTTGTTCCCGAGAATATCATTTTGGCTGAGGGCAAATTGAAGTTTCATAACTTACTTAACTTTCTTTATCTGTCTTTTTACATTTGACTGAATTATTTGCTTGTCTTTATTTCCTATTATATACCATCTTATACTTTATTCTTCTACTTTTATAATGGTTATTATTGATCATTAAAACTGACATTTAACAAAAAGAGAAACTGTTTTATTATGCATCTATACACTGTGAAGATAATCAGTATATTATATGTATACATGCACATATTGCCTGAAACACGTATTAATGTTTCATTTTTTGGGCCAAGCACTGAAGGTGTGTAGACACCTATTGAAATTGTTTGTATTCTTCTTCTTCTTCGCCTGTTTCTTCTGCTCTGGAAGTCTATGGCAGCCCATAGAACCGCTTGGAGGAAAGTTATGAAATTTGGCACACATATAGAGGACAGTCTGAACTGTCACCATAGCAAATTTGAAGTCTCAATCCCTCTAGCGCCACCAACTGTCCAAATTTCTACTCACGGTTATTTTGAACCTAAGTGCTAGAAACAAAATTCTTTTTTCTTTGGCCGAATGCAATTCGATTGCTGCCTATGGCGGAATTTTTTCACAAGAATTGAAGGAGATCATCTTCAGACCATGCTGACAAAAATTTATGGAATTCGATTCCTCAAACCGCTCTCGTATAAGAAGCGATCGAATTCGGCGAAGTGGCTATATCTCCAACGCTTTAGCGTGTTCTGATCAAACTTGGCGTGTGTTATGACAACAATGACCTGAGGCTAAATGCACCATTATGGCACAGTGCCACCTAGTGCTCAGGATTGCTGTTTTTGCTTAGAACTTCTGAACAGTTTGGCCAAAAATCACAGTGGAGCATGCTGAGCCGAACAATACCCAATTTTCCCATATCAGGCATTTTGGGCGTCTACCATTTTGAAATTTGTAGTAAAAGCCTATATTTTATGAGTGCATTGCCGTATCATTACGAAACTCTGTATGTGTCTTTGTCACCATGCCCTGATAGTGCTCAAAAAGTTTTGGGGCAGCTCCGCCTTGTGTTCAAAAGTTATAATGAAATTTCCAAAATTGCTAATAACTTTTGAATACATTGGCCAATATTAATCAACTGGTATGAATAAATTCCTTAGGTTATGCCGAAAACATAGAAACCAATTTTGTCATAGTCGGCTGAACTTCCTTTCCACCATTTTGATTTTCTTTAATAACCTACTTTTTTGAACTCCTCCCAGGCCATTTGTCCGATTTTCACCAAATTCTAGTCAGAGCATCTTCAGACTATGCAGACAAAAGGTTATGGATTTTGTGTTGATAGACAAAACCGCTTTCGTATATCGTAGCAGCAAATTTCAGGCATGATGCCAAACGACTCTAAAGGCTGTATTAACACCATATTTGCCATATTAACACCAAACTTTGCATGTGTCATTGTCACCTCACTCTGACCACACCACATCAATTTAGTCACAGCGTCACCTATTGGTCAAAAGTGATAAACCATTCAATCAAATGACTGTTTTTGATTTTTCAGCCTTTTTACCTAAAATCAACTTAAAATGTCTTTTAATTGCTTATTGTTTCAGTTGGTCTGATGTTCCTAGCCATGTTGGCATGACTTGTCGCGTTTTTTGTGCTTGGTCCTGATAATTGCTGCTTGCGGCTATATTTTTTAAAATGAAAATGAAAAGAGGCTGGCTTGTCCTTTTGCTATAAAAAGAAAACAGCGAAAATAATCAATGTACACGTTGTACCACATTTGTGTGGCTATTTTCACAGTACCACATTTCATTTGTGTGACTATTAATATGTTCAATATGTCGAATTCGACTCCTGAGTTGAAACTTTGTTTACTTGTTACGCCTCTAGTTTCTTAGTTGTGTACCTTTTAGTTACCATAGCAACCTATTGTGTTCACCTGCCCCTTGTTAATTCACTCACGTTCATTCTATGTATATGGCCTACAAGTGAACAGACTTCACTTGAAAGGGACTTTACATTACATTTACATTTAGCAGACGCTTTTATCCAAAGCGACTTACAAGTGAGGCAATTAGGGGTATCGAATCCCCACTTTCAATTCCTGTCGGCGTGGGAATCGAACCACCAACCTTCAGGTTAAAAGCCAGACTCCGTCACCATTAGGCCACGATTACCCTTTACCCACGATCTACTCTGAGACTACTTTAGTAGCTTATATACTGTGGCACTGCTTCAAACACTACCTAGTGGATGTTTTTCCCGTCACTGGACTGGTTCGGATCGAAGCCTGCCCTTTACTCTCCCCCATCCATCATCATCATGACAAATCCCATGGTGAACTGTGATATTTTTTCCTCTTTGATAAGTTTGAAGTGAGGGTGTGTTTCCGTTAAATGCAAAAATGGATTTGTTTACCTCCGCTTCTAAGTGTTCTCACTGTGCAATCATGTTGGCTTAATGACATTAATCAGGCCAAATCAGAGAGCCGAGTTCTGAAGTGGCGTACTGATGAAGCACTCATGACAAGCGTCAGATGATCTTCTCTGAGATGCTGCAGAAATGCAGTGTCGCTGTGTCTGGTGTGTTGTGGAGTCCCTGCTGGATCAGTGGTTTGTTTTCGGTTTCGTATTTCAGATGAATCTTGGCATAGTATCCTTAGTTATCCTAGGATGCTATGCTCTCTAATTATGATCCAGAATCTCCTTCCTTTACTTTTAAGCTTTTGGGTCTGAGACAATCCTCCCTTGATGACAGCACTGCTTCCAAAAAAATCATCTGATCAAAATTTTATACTAAATTACTGTTTTTCTTGTCATTCTGTCTCTCTCTCTCTCTCTCTCTCTCTCTCTCTCTCTCTCTCTCTCTCTCTCTCTCTCTCTCTCTCTCTCTCTCTCTCTCTCTCTCTCTCTCTCTCTCTCTCTCTCTCTCTCTCTCTCTCTCTCTCTCTCTCTCTCTCTCTCTCTCTCTCTCTCTCTCTGCTAAGGAAGAAGATGTGGCTCAGTCAGACATGCAGTGACCCTTTTAACTTTGTCCAGGATTTTTCTTCTTCCTCTGTCCTTTAAGGGAGGTTAATTATGGGCAGTGTTCTGCATGACTAGAGAGTAAAGAGATATGCAGCATGGACAGATAATCCCACTGGCTTATCTTTATACATGTGTCAGGAGAACAACTACAAGAGAGGCTCTCTAGAGAATAATAAAGACACTCTCGAGATTTCAAATAAGTGTGTGTGTGCGCCTATCTATCTATCTATCTATCTATCTATCTATCTATCTATCTATCTATCTATCTATGTATCTATGTATCTATCTATCGTTCTATCTATCGTTCTATCTATCGTTCTATCGATTTATCGTTCTATCGTTCTATTGTTCGTTCTATTGTTCTATCTTTCTCTCGTTCTATCTATATTGTTCTATTTTTCTATCATTCTGACTCTTTCTGTCTATCTCTCTATTGTTCTATAAATCTATCTATCTGTCTATCTATTGTTCTATCATTCTATCTATCGTTCTATCTTTCTTTCTGTCATTCTACCTGACTTTGTCTATCTCTATTGTTCTATAAATCTATCTATCTATCATTCTTTCATTCTGTCCATCGTTCTATCATTCTATCTTCATTGTTCTTTCTTCCTTTCATTCTAACTGATTCTATAATTCTGTCTATCATTCTTTCTGACTCTATCTATCTATCGTTCTTTCTATTGTTCTATCTTTCTCTCGTTCTATCTATATTGTTCTATTTTTCTATCATTCTGACTCTTTCTGCCTATATCTCTATTGTTCTATAAATCTAACTATTGTTCCATCTATCTATCTATCGTTCCATCTATCTATCGTTCCATCTATCTATCGTTCCATCTATCGTTCCATCCATCGTTCATCTATCGTTCCATCTATCATTCCATCTTTCTTTCTGTCATTCTACCTGACTTTGTCTATCTCTATTGTTCTATAAATCTATCTATCTATCATTCTCTCGTTCTGTCCATCGTTCTATCATTCTATCTTCTTTGTTCTTTCATCCTATCATTCTAACTCTATTCTATAATTCTATCTATCATTCTTTCTGACTCTATCTATCTATCGTTCTATCGTTCATTCTGTTGTTGTTAATATAGTTCTATATATCTCTCTGTCTGCTTGTCTTTCAGAGTTCTGGTTTTCATGTGTCATGATTTGATTGTTTGAATCTCTTCCAGAAAGGCATCATAAAAGTCTTGAGTAGCAAAAGGTGGAATGATTTCAAAGGTGCTGGATGAAATAACTACAAAGCTCAAGCCATATTGCTCTGAGCGCTCTTTAATCTCGGCGTCACCTCATCGCTTTGAAAACAAACATTACAGTGTTCATGTTAATGAGGTGAAGTTATCTAATAGATGTACATGAAAGGCCAACATGCCTTTCTCTTAATGACACTGAAGAGGCGGCTGTGGTGTCGCATAAGCTTCTGGTCATGTGACGCAGTTACTGAAGTGATGTTTATTGCACTAAACCGTCCACTGCAAACCTAGTTTACTAGCTTTCCACAGTAGCTGACTAGTCGGCAAGGACCTGATATAATGAGTTGTTTCTGGCAGATAAATGCCTGTGATAACAGAGTGTTAGTGAGTAGAGAGAACATCCATGCAGCCGAAATTAACAAAATATGCCTCCATTGACAGATTCATTTAACTGTGGAAAATTCTTATAATTATAAATACTAGAAACTATTTCACTACAAAAGAAAAAGATGTGAATGTCATGCAGGAGCTCAAATTAAACAGTAAATCATTCCTCTTAATGAAACATCCAGATGAATCAATTCACAAAAAGATCTTCCCAGCTCTACAGTACATACACTACCGTAAAATATACTTCAGCTTTGCATCACAGGGATAATTACTTTTCAAAATGTACTCAAATTACTGTTTTTACTGTGTTTTTGATTAAATAAATGCATACCGGTAGTGTGAGTATCAGTGAATCATTTAAACAAAATGAACTGATTCTTATAAAATTCTGAATGGATGGCTTTCCACTTTACTGTAGTCTGAGTTCAGGTCACTGTATTTTGTCACGCTATGCCACTGCATGCTGGTAAAAGTAGCTTGTTATAGTTAAGTTAGTCATGTTAGTGTTACTCCCTGAGGCGACTGTCAACTGGGTTGTTTTCCTCCCGCTGTCACCGTATAGGAGTCATGTGATCCGTGTTAGACCCAACAGTGGCTGGGGCAGCGCGTGTTGCAGTGTTGCTGCCTCGCTGAGCTGCTAATGTGAGCTGCGTCAGACGTGCTGCCGTGCATTCAGAGCCAAAGGCTCATGGGAGGAATGAAACCCTCATGTTTCTTTTCAGTGCAATTTCCTATGCATATAAGAATATCGAAATATATTCATTATCAGGGTTGGGGAGTAACGAAATATAAGTAACTTAGTTACGCATTTAAAATAGAAAATTTGAGTCACTGTATTTCATTACAGTTACATTTTAAATGGGTGGTAATCAGATTACAGTTACATCTGAAAAGTGTTTTAGATTACCAAAGTGATTACTTTGAGTTTTAATGTCATTTAAACAGCGATTGGTGATTCTCTCACTCTGACAGTCTGAAAAAGAGGAGTTAAGTTTCATCAACATTTTAATACTTTTAAGAGGATCATAAAAATTTTGTTATTTTTATTTAGTTCTGTCCTGAACAAGACAAAATGACTGAATTTATAAAAAAAACTTGTCCAACTGTCAACTGAACTGTCCTGTCATGACCTGATGATCCACGACTGTTTTCATGTTTTGTGAGTCATTTTATAATTCACTCGTCACTGCAACTTTTTCTCTCAGTTTGTTTTTTCCCTCACAATTGTGAGTTTGCATTTCACAATTCTGACTTCTTTTTCTCAGAAATCCGAGATTTAAACTCACAATTGCAAGTTATAAAGTCAGAATTGGGAGATATGAACTTGCAATACTGACTTTTTTCTTGCAATTGTGAATTTAGTATGCAAGTTTATATCTCATAATTTGGATTTATCTCAATATTTTCAGTTTATATCTCATAATTCTGACTTTTCTCAATATTTTCAGTTTATATCTCATAATTTTGACTTGATATTAGTAAAACTGGAAATCGAAGGTAGCGCGGACATGACGTCATTGACAGGCGACGCAATGACTCTGGATTTAAAACATTTGGGATAATGCAAGTACAAAAGTCAACAAAATATATAGCATTGTTCTAGTGGGTTTTTGGGTATTTTAATCTAAAACAATCTTACATATTGTGCCTTTGATGGATTCAGTTGGTTCTTGTTAAAAGTACACCCGAGTATGAAAAAAATAACTGCGACTTTTTATCACAATTCTGAGAAAAATGTCACAATTGTTGTTTGAGCTGTTGAAACTTCCTGTATTTAGTACGATAAAATGTCGCAGTGGCAGTTTTATCTCCAGTATCGTGCAGCTCACGTTGACTCAATCCCACGCTTGTTACACTTCTAGACCCAAAGCGAGCCTGATCACCTTAACTGTCAGGAGACTCTAAAGTGACATCTGCTTGAGCAGTATGATCGATGCCTCTGCTGGCCGTCTAATTGCCCTTCCTAACAAACTTACCGTATTCAACTGTGTTTTTGCCGGGGAATTTGGAATGATCTGCACTGAGTCTCTCTGGGTTAATTAATGATGTGCAAACAGCACAAACGGAGCCCGTTCTTCCGGCGCTCCGGCTACGTGTGTCAACACCTCAGCGAGAGAAGCGCACCGCGGGAGCTGTCAGCGCCGATGCGATCCAGTACGACGGACAGCTGCCACACTGATGCTCTCCTGCTGTAGCAGCTCGTCCGCTCGGGTCAATCGGTTCAGCCTACGTTTCCGCCCAGTTGTAAACAAAACATAAGATGAAGCAAAATAGCCGGGTAAGCCATCGATCTGTGTCCATCAGTGTGTTTAGTTTTATAGTGAATGCAGGGAATCAGGGATTGATGCAGGAACCGGTGTGTTCAGCATCAGCGTCCAGTCAGAGTGAAGCCGGACTGTGGTCCAGGAGAGACTATCAAAAGCATTATTCAGCGTCAGCTGCCAGCTATAGTGCGAGTTTTTGTTTGAGAACACTGCGCTGGACCGAATTCAGGAGAAAGATGAATAAGTCACCAGCACTCCTGAAAACCTGTTCTTGTTTGGGGTGAGAAAAAAACAGTCTGTAATTTTGTTTCGTTATCCAGAGAGAATAAAGGCATTTGCTATAACTTCGATTTGAAAAGGAAACAAACTATATATAGGCTAAATACACACAGGGCTGGGTAGGTTACTATTAAAATGTATTTCACTACAGATTACAAAATACATGCTTTAAAAAGTAATTTGTAACGTATTTCGTTACATTACTCAAGTTTAGAAACTTAATCTAAATACTTTAGAATACTTTGGAATACTAATAAGTGTGGAACAAACACAAAAAAGGTCATTGCAAGTTTTTATCTCACAATTCTGATTTTTTTCCCTCAGAATTGTGTGATATAAAGTTGCAGTTATAAGAGTTATAAAGCCAGAATTATGAGATATAAACTCACAATATTGAGAAAACACAGAATTATGAGATATAAACTCACAATATTGAGAAAAATCAGAATTATGAGATATAAACTCACAATATTGAGAAAAATCAGAATTATGAGATATAAACTCACAATATTGAGAAAACACAGAATTATGAGATATAAACTCACAATATTGAGAAAAATCAGAATTATGAGATATAAACTCACAATATTGAGAAAAGTCAGAATTACGAGATATAAACTCACAATATTGAGAAAACACAGAATTATGAGAAATAAACTCACGTACTAAATTCACAATTGCAAGAAAAAAAAAATAGTATTGTAAGTTTATATCTCCCAATTCTCCCAAAACTTGCAATTGTGAGTTTACATCTTGCAATTCTGAGAAAAAGAAGTCAGAATTGTGAAATTCAAACTCACAATTCTGAGGGAAAAAACAAATTGTGAGAAAAAGTTGCAGTGACGAGTGAATTATAAAATGACTCACAAACAACTTGAAAACAGTCGAAAACATGAAACTTAACTCCACTTTTTCAGACGGTCAGAGTCAGAGAATCACCAATTGCTGTTTAAATGACATTAAAATTCAAAGTAATCACTTTGGTAATCTAAAACACTTTTCAGATGTAACTGTAATCTGATTACCACCCATTTAAAATGTAACTGTAATGAAATACAGTTACTCAAATTTTGTATTTTAAACACGTAACTAAGTTACTTGTATTTCGTTACTCCCCAACCCCGCACTCACATATGCACTTATTTATTTACATAGGTCTAATTATTTAAACACTGTAAAAAATAATTGTTGGTTTAACTTAAAAAAGTAAGTTGACCTGGCTGCCTTAAAATGTTGAGTTCATTTAAACAATAAGACTAAACGTGTTGAGCTATATTACAATAATTCGTTTTCTGTCTATAAATGCATCAAGCAGACGTTTCCTTGTCTGTGTTCCCGCATGCAAAATATATTAAAGCGTCTTTAATGTTTCCATGGTTTCTATCAAATAAAACCGGAAACCGAGGCTAATGTCGCCATCTACAGGCGACTCCCTCACACGTCACGAATCCTTGGTTAAAATTCTCACGATTTACAAGTACTCAACCGAACAAAATATATCACACTGGCTTAGTGTTTTTTGGATATTTTACTGCAAAAATTGTACATATTGCAGCTTTAATGTCTAGATATTTTAAACAAGCATTTTTTTTGTAAGTTAACAAAACCATTGCTGAAACTAAGTTTGGAAAGTACATTTGGAAATGCGAAAGCACAACCTTAATGTTAGCGTTTTCTCAAATGTTTTTTCTAAGTAAGTGTTCTTTCCGAAGTTTCCTCGTGTTCCTATAGCTCTGTCGTGCGGCGATGTCCAGACGTCTCGTTCCCAGTCTGTGGTTTTGACGACCACATTATCCCCAAGAGTTTTCCTCCCACTCCAGCACTTCACAGCCGATCTCTGTTCTACAGCGCCGTTCGATTTGTGCGCCGTCTGCCTGTGCGTGTCCATATCCTGCTCCTTTGAATTGATTCTGTCATATGGATTAGAGTCGTGAATCATTAGCGCCGACTTCTCCGCAGACGCTGGTTTGTGCTGTGAAGTATAAAAAGACGATATTACTGCCAAGAGCCCTTGGGTTTTTCTAACAGTGAGAGAGTATGAAGGTGCAAATAAGCCCTGCCGGGCCTGGCGAGTGCAGAGAAGAGGTCGTGCTTTGCTTCGCAGGGAAGACAACAGACTGCAGAGCGACTGACTGAGCATCGCACTCCAAGATTATCATGTGACTTGACCCGGAGAGGAACCACGCTGCAAATGCCACGTTTAAAATGGCCAAGCTAGAGAGAACTCCACAGACGGCGGCTCTCACAGCCGGTAATGCCCGGCTAAGCTGGAAGTTGCTTTTTTCTTGTATTATTTCTAAGCAGAAATCTGTTTGGCGATAGATTGATGTTGACCTCGTCTTGGCCTCGCGCTGGATGAAGCCGTCGAGCTCTCAATCACCGGTCATTTCTGCTGGTGACAGCTGTTCGCCTACGGATTTTAACCCACGTTACAATGGCGCATGGGTGCATGTGTTAACGGTTTGTCACCCCAGACGTTTTCACCCCGTGTCCATCTGTGCCTTTCCACATGAGTCGCGGAGAGTGTGACGGGGTTGAAAACGGGTGGTGTGGTTGTAGAAATGTGTCAAGTGGTTGAGATTCTGTTGTATTGTTCATATACAGTAGCAGTATGAGAAAATTTCATGAACACTGTCATGCAATTTACTGATTGCAATGCACAGGATTATTTTAAATAATTCTTTTTTAATGTGTGTAACACTTTGCAATAAGGTTCCATTTGTTAACTTTAGTTAGCTGCGTTAGTTAACAAGCTAACAATGAAAAATACTCCTAAAGCATTCATTAATCTAGTTGATGTTAATTTCAAAATTTACTAATACTTTATTAAAATCAAAAGTTGTCTGTTAATATTATTTAAAGACCCTTTTCACAAGATGTAATATCAGTCTCTGGTGTCTCCAGAATGTGTCTGAAGTTTCAGCTCAAAATCCCCCCACAGATCATTTATTATAGTGTCAAATTTGCCCCAATTTGGTTGTGAGCAAAAACATGACGTTTTTGTGTGCGTCCCTTTAAATGCAAATGAGCTGCTGCTCCCGGCCCCCTTTCCAGTTTTAACAGCTCAACAACAACAAAGCTGGAGAATCTCACGCAGACAAGATGAGGATTTTATGAGGCCTTACATTGTTCAAACCGACACTGATGGAGAGACTCGGGAAGAAGTTCCAGCTTTTAGACGTTTCTGAACGGTTAGTGGATAAATTGATGTAGTTGCTGTGGAGTTGATCAACTCATCACTAGCATGTGTCGTCATGTTCATCTTTTTTCTTTGAATTGACCCTCGTTTGTGAAGCAGTCCGGCGTAAAATGACGACATCAACAACACTCTACTACAACAACTCTAAAGCAGCCCAACATGGCCCCGCCCCCTTTGTTGTGTGTTCTCAGGGGCGGAGTTTATGTAAATTTTAGGGTTTGTGATGTCAACAACCCAGGAAGAAGCTCATTGTAGTCCCTACCAGCCGTTTGTTGTAGTTCTTAAACAACGAATTCTTTAAATGGAAAAATCTCTCTTCGCATTAAACTTTGAGCGTCGTAACTTTGCAGATGTTGTTTAAAACAGCACAAACAGCAACATTACACACTAACTAAAGTTAAAAACGTGAAATCGCACTCAACCACCCCTTTAATGGACCTGAGCTAACAAAATGTATTGCTCACTGTTTGGTAAAATTAGTTAATGCGTTATCTAACGGGATCTTTTTGTGAAATTTTTAAATTTTAATAATTTTTTTAAAATGCCTCTATTATGCTTTTCCGCACATAAACATTCATGTAGTGTCTTATTTTTTTGTTGTTGTTGTTCTTTGTAAAAAGCACTCTGAATGATCACTGTGTGTGAAACCTGCTACATAAATGAACTTGCATTGCCAAACCGAGGTAGATATATATTTGAACGGCTATCCGTGGTGAAGTGTTTTACGTTATTTACACGGCATGGCGACTCTTGGGATAATTCCATTAAATATCCATCCATATATTGTGGTCTAAAATTACTCATACTGTGATTTTTGTTCTTACCGCCCACCTTAGTTGAGAATTGTTGTCATGTCTTTAAAGGGAGCTGAAAAATTTTCTAGCCATGTGTTCATCTTTCAGTCTTTCACCCACGTAGCACATGGGATTGACATTTTCACTGGATGTTGTGTGCAATACTCAATTTTTGATTTTTTTTTTTTTCTTTAGAAGGACATGAAATGGGATTTGTGAAATAGCATCAAACTGTGTCATCCATTCATCTCTGATAGTGAAAATCTTCTTAAGATTCACATAATTGAGTTGGGAGGGTTTTCTTTCTCAAGCGAGCGACGGAAGCGCGAGGGCTGAAACACTTGTTTATCGGAGGCGCGCAGCAGCCGCTTTAGCTGAACCGACCGTCCTGTATTTTGGCAGGCAACTCTTGGAAAGTAGATTACAGTCGCTTGAAAACCTAGTTTGACAGTTTTCACACAAGAATGCAAAGGGTCACACACAAAAACACCCTCCTTTTGTATTCTTTAAATGAAAACAGACGGTGTGATTACATTTTTTCAACCGCTTTCCTTATTGAATATTTTTAGACATATTTTTGGTAGAAACTACAGTTGTGAAGTAAAAACGTTTGCACACTCAATTCAATACATATGGTTTTAAGCAGGTTTACAAAGAACAATCTTAAAACCCATTTGCTGTTGAAAAAAGGCAATAAATCACAGTATATGTTATTGCAATATTGCACACCGCAATACATCTAAAATCACATTAATATCGAATTGTGGCATAAAAATCGTAATATCGTATCGTGGGGTCTCTAGTGATTCCCAAACCTAATACACACTCTCTCACACACAGACATACATATATATATACATATATATATAAATATTCTAATTATATGACCAGCACCCAAATGTATATATTTAAATATATATATATATATATATATATATATATATATATATATATATATATATATATATACATACAATATATGTATATATATATAAATATATATATGTATGTATTTAAATATATATATATATATATTATTTTTTTATATATAAAAAAAAATATATATATATATATATTTTTTTTTTTTATATATATATATATTTTATATATATATATATATACTGTTTATATATAGGCCTATTATTTTCATTTTATATAATTTGTATTATTATTTTGCATTATTGTAATACACTGCTCTTGTTTATTGAACAGCATGTGTCTCTATTTAAAGAATACTCAAACGTACTACGTTGTCGAAAAGTGCATTATATATAACCAAAGCGCACTACATGGGGTCCTGTATCCCATAATGCATCTCACTCGACTTGATTTTCCATTTCCAGTGTGATGAATAAACCTGAACATTTTAACATCTATAATTGTATCTATTTAATCAGACTTCTGCCAGGAGAGAAACGGGCTGAAATTGGCTCCATCTTCTGTAAAATAATTAATTATTTGTCATACCTGTTTTCTTTTGATATTGTGCTGAAATATGACCTGGACGTGTTCTCGGCAGGATTGATTCATCCCATCTTCTGCTATGATTTATGGTTACTCTGTGTGTCAGTCATTAAAATCTCTCATCGAACGCACCCCGGAGGAGCATCATTTAGCCTGGCACGTCCTCATAGACGCGTACGCATCCTCCACAGCGCTAATTAGGTGGGAAGGAAATGTTATGGTCCCGCTGATGCTTTTTCTGTGCATAATACGGCGAGAGATCCTCTGTAATACGATCACAGGAAAAGAGGCATAAATAGCACATTATGCCGATTTAATAAACGGAGAATCCGTCTATATGTGACTTTCTGATGCGACTGGTTGGAGGAAAAGGTTTTTTTTTTTTTTTTTTTTTTTTGGGCTAATTTATGTGATTCTTTTCTCGAGCTCTGAAATAAAGTTTCAGCTGTAGCATAACGTAATGAATAATGCACCACTTGTTCAACCCGAACGTCACAGAGAACAAAGACTCGAGATTTACAAGCTGGTAAACAGGCGGCAGATAGATCCATGCGGTGAGGTGGCTTTGTTCTGCCGAGACGTGAAACAAGCGTGCCGCTACATCAAAGCTGTGTCACCTGCGCCATATCTGCTCAGTTCACGAGACTCGTGTTCAACCCTTTATTAGGATCCGTTACAACGCAACCATCTGCAATAAGAAACCGATGAATAGATGATTGAGTCCTGAGGAAATCAGATGGAGCTTGTGAAATGTTTACCTGGATCTAGGGCTGTGCAGTTATTTTGACAAATATTACTGCAAAAATAATATTCTAAATATCCGTAAAACTCACCTGATAAGCAGAAGACTTGTTCTTGGAAAATGTGTTTGGAATGAAAAGGTATTTTGTATGTTTGAAGGATAAACTGTTGTTTTTATGACTGTAGGGTTGGATTTCGTTTGAATTTTAGGGAACACGTATTCACTATTAACTACAACTTTTGCCTCAATTAACTCTTAATTTACTGCTTATTAATAGTCAGTAAGGTAGTTTTTGTAGTGTTTATATTTAGGTATTGGGTAGGATGTAGAATAAGGTAATGCAGAATAAGTCATTAACTCATTTTTTGAGTCTTAATTTGGCCATAACTTTCTCCGTGTTTCAGCAAATGGAATGATTTTTGGTGACAAATCTTATTTTGACACATATTTTGGGAAAATGCTTTGAAAATTTTCAAAAACTCAACAGTACTCTGTGGGCAAATTCACTACCCTTTCGTTATGTTCGTGGCTGAAAAGTTAAAATCCTGAATTTTTTTTTTTTAAATTTAGTAGTTTTGATCAGGACTGAGGTTGATTAATAATTTAAGCAAAAAAATTTGAAAAAAATATTTATCTGATACATTTTTAAAGCAGTGAACATAACGAAAGGGTAGTGAATTTGAACAATGCACAAGGGTTAATATGTGCTTTATAAGTACTAATAAATAGCCAATATCATAATAATATGCAAGCTAATAAGCAACTAGTTAAAAGTGAGAATTGGACCCTAAAATAAAGTGTTACTGAATTTTATTTGAATAAAAATTAAAAATTGAAATGAAATTAACTTTGGCTGAATGTCACATTATTATGGAAGCTTGTTTCCACCACAAAAAAAAAAAATTAATCTCATAATTCTGACCTTTTTTCCCAAAATTGCAAGATCTAAACTCCCAATTTGCGAGTTACAAAATGAGAATTGTGTGATATAAAGTTGCAATTCTCACAGCTGCGAGTTTTTATCATCAAATTCCGATCTCACAATTGCAAATTAAAGTCAGAATTGTGCGATTTAAACGTACAAATTGATGTCTTTATTTTGCATACGTTGATTATTACTACATTTTGACATTTGTGAAGACATACAGCGCTACTTGAAAGTTTATGAAGCCCTTGCATATTTTGTGAATAATGCATCATGTTTCCTTCTGAATCATCAGTGAATGTTTTGAACCTTTTTAATATTTGTGTTCGAGTCCCTCGATTGTCCTCGGAGTGAAAAGATGGACCTCAAAATCATTCAGTCACTGCTGGAAAGGGTTCAAATACGCAAAAGTTGCTAGAAAACTGATAAATTTTCAGCACCTGAAGGATTTTTCTGAAGAACAGAGCTCAGTTTAACAAGAGACTCGTGAACAACCATCACAAAACAGACAAACAGTCGCAGATCATCCTGGAAACAACAGGAATAGGAACCAATGGTTCACAAACTTTTGAAGTTTTATCCATTTTTTCGTCTTGTAGACTTTATGTAAACATCTTTTATGTAAAATATTTTACTCGGGACAGTCCTAAATAAAAAAAAAACATTTTTTATGATCCCTCTTATTTTGTTAAAATTACTCACATTTTGACAGATTCTGCAGGTGGTTCACATATACTTTCACTGTATATATAGTTTTATACATCTTTGAAGTACCACATGTCTTTGTTTAGTAAACCACAGACGTTTTGGCCTAGCGAGTTAAAGAGGCTGATGGGTAATGTACGTCTGAGACTTTTGCTGTAGTCATCAGAACGGCTCCCTGGGGCTTTACCAGCGCTGTTGTGTCGTCCCGCCTGTAATACAGCAACCATAATTACACACCACCGCAACTGTCAGCGGTCACAACAAGGCTGAACGCTGGCATTTCCTTCGGCCTTTAGTCCAGTGCCTCTCTCCGTGGAAAAGCAAAGCCATCACCTCTTTGGAATTCAGCACGGGTGGATTTTTGGTGCCCTTTTTTCCATCTGAAACCATCTGCACTGAAGCACAGCTCCAATTAGAGGCGCCGGAGGAGACGCACACAAGCTGTAGCCGGCAGGCCGAAAAAAAAAAAAAAAAACTTTAATTAGTATTTTTGTCAAGTTTTCCAGAAACATACCTAAACATTTAAACTTTAAAAACAAGACCAATTTAATGGAGAAACGCTTTTGATATTAGGAGTTATTAGGAGCAAGTAGTTTTTTCCTAGTTCGAAACATAAAAAATGGGAGGTTTATGCTAAAAAAAAAAAACAAACGGAAAAACTGCATAATAATTGACCCTTCGCAAACAGTTTGATTGACAGGCGATCTGACCAATCATAACGCTGAATCCGCCATCTTATCCGACAAAGCAGTCAGGGGAGTTCACGAACCGCACACAAGCAAAATGCTGTTTTCAATAGTTTTAAATGGATTTTAGCATGTCATCTTACGAAACGAATGTCAGCTTAAATAATTTTGATTATTTGATTATATATATATAAAATTATATATATATATATATATATAATAGATTAGATGGATGGATGGATGGATAGATAAAATCTTGTGTGTGTATGTATGTGTGTATAATATATATATATATATATATATATATATATATATATATATATATAATGTGTGTGTATATATATAATGTGTGTGTATATATATGTGTATATATACATATATGCACACACTCAGTAACGATACAGATTTTTTAAATGTTATTAATTAAATTAGTTATAAATGTTATTAATATAATTAACTCTATTTATGCTCACCAAAGCTGCATTTATTTGGTCAAAAATACAGTAAAAACAACAATATTGTAAAATATTATTACAATTTAAAATAACCATTTTCTATGTGAATATATTTGAAACTGTAATTTATATCCAGTGATCAAAGCTGAATTTTCAGCATCATCACTCCAGTCACATGATCCTTCAGAAATCATTCTGATATGATGATTTGCTGCTCAATTATTATCAATATTTATTGATACTCGCTGCTCAATGATTAATATTAAATAATTATAATAAATTATAATACTAATCGATTTATATTTTTTTAATAATATTAATTATTCCAGACTTTTGACCGGTAGTGTATGAAGTGTTTGATTTGTCTAGTTCAACCTGCTTTTTTTGCCCATTTAATATTATTGAGAACAACGGTTTGCTAATGCTTTCAGAATCATTATGCAGTTTTTGCATAAGCTGATATGCTAAAGTCCATGTCTGTATTTGGTTCATGTATGTAGAGTGTATGTTTATGATAAATAACTTCCCTGAGTTCAATTTTAATGACAATTAAAATGCAAAAAAGTTTTGATATGCTGAATGCTGAGTGACTCTCATCTCGTCCGAGCATCAGTCAGCAGGTGAGGAGCGCAGCAGACCATTCGTGTGGTTTGGTAAATCTCAGAAATAGAAACTGACAGTCTGCCTCACTCCAGCCTTTTTGCAGCCTTGTTAAAAGAGCTGCGGCTTGAAAGCATCCGTCAGGCAGCGATGTGAGAGAAGGTGGAAGTGAAACGCTCTGGATGAATCTTGGCTAGAAGGGCATGATGGGAAAAGATGTGATATTTTATTGCTCAGACTTCAACCCAGCCTTGTACAACAGTTTCATGACAGTTTTTTCCAGAAAAGTGCCGGTTGAATTTCATAACAGCACAACATCAGCTTTCTCAATATCAGTGACTGAAATGAATTTGTACAGTGTGAAAAAGAATTGTTGGTTTACCTTAAAAAAGTAAGTTAGCTGGTGGCCTTAAATTCTGAGTTCATTGAAATTTTAAATTTGAGTTACAATTAAGGCGATTGGTTTAAACAACAGAAACTCAAAATATTATGAAATAAAATATAACATCATAAAAAGATGTTTTCACAGTGTAGTAGTAATTGTAGTAATAATAATGATAATATATATATATATATATTTATATATATATAATTCTATATTATATTATATATATTATTATTATTATTTTATGGAATATTCTTATTCAACGCTATTTAAATGTTTCGTCTTGTTGTTTTTATTATTAATATTATTCTATAAAATATTCTATAAAATTTCAATTAATAGTATATTATTATTCTATTAAACGCCTAATTTTAACAGTTTTTAATAATGATAATGGTTATTATTTTTATTATTATTATTATTATTATTTAATTAGTAAACATTATTATATCATGTAAATGTTTCTTTTATATGAAATATTTCCTATATATTCTTAAAAATTATGGTCTTTTCTGTGAGGATAACGAGTCGAAGTTTGTAAGAAACATTAAAGAACTAGTTCGCTTCAGAATTTTCTTGATAATTTAATTATAGTAATATTTAAAAATGTTTGTCTTTCTTTCTTCAGTCAAAAAGAAATGAAGGTTTTTGAGGAAAACATTCCAGGATTTTTCTCCAGATAGACTTTTACCAACGGGTTGAAGGTCCAAATGTCAGTTTCAGTGCAGCTTCAAAGACTCTACATGATCCCAGACGAGGAATAAGAGAGAGAAACAGTCATTTCCTTAAAAAAATTAAAATTGATGTACATTTTAATCACAAATGCTCATCTTGGACTGCTCCACACATCACGTAATCACGTTGGAAAGGTCACGCGTGGCTGAGGCGGAAGTAATGCAGTAGGGTGAAAAACTCCATCTCATTTTCTCCTCCAACTTCAAAATCGTCCGACATCCTTGTTTGAACTTTTTTGTGAAGGCCGTTTGACTTTGTCTTTGTAAACACTGGATCGGTACCTCCTCCTACGTCACACGTGACCTTTCCAACGTGATTACGTGATGTGTAGAGCAGTGCAAGACGAGTATTTGTGGTTAAAAAGTATATCATTTTTATTATTTTTTAATAGAAAATGTCTGATGGTTTCTCTAGATCAGACTCTTATTCCTCGTCTGGATCATGTAGGGTCTTTGAAGCTGCACTGAAACTGACATTTGGACCTTCAACCCGTTGAACCCCATTGAAGTCCACTATATGGAGAAAAATCCTTGAATGTTTTCCTCAAAAACCTTCCTTTCTTTTCGACTGAAGAAAGAAAGACATAAACATCTTGGATGACATGAGGGTGAGTAAATCATCAGGACATTTGGATTTGAAAGTGAGCTAATGCTTTAACGCATCGTCCATGTCTCAAGACCTCCATTCTCTTCTGGATAGACAACCTGAATTGCTTTTAAATGAACTCTCGATAAAGTCAGAAAGCAATCGCTTTTGATTACCAAAGTCAGCTCTCCATAAACAACTCTATTTGATGTGTTTTCCATTTTCTTGTGTCCACATCATTAACATGCATCTCAAGTGATCTTCTGAAGCTGCTTCTGTTCTATCAGCATTAAATGCACAGTAGCGTCTAAATGACGTCCCAGGATCTTCTGCATTCAGCGTGCATTTATTCAGCTGATAAACTTGTGGGTTGCATCTGTCGTTCCCTGTGGGATCTGGTCATTTACGGCTTTATCTTCCACCTCTGTTTGTTTTCTGGAGGAGCAGCCTCCAGTTTGATGTTCCGACAGTAAATGGCCTTTAAAAAGTCATTTCTAGCTCCTGAACTGTGCATAAGTATCCTGTAATTAAGTTGGAAATGTCTTCTCCATCGGTGCACAGTGAATTGAGGAGATGCCATTTCACACTCTGACGATGAGCTGCGATTCTCACAGAGGTCAAAGGGCACATGTGCAACGACGACCTTGCTTCTGAGGCGCGTGTTTCGTCAGATGAAAATTAAATATTAACTTTGCCCTTGTGTTTCTTTGAGAATTGGAGATCTTCGCAATGTGTGAGCTCGAGAGAATTGTGTTTTTGTTACAGGGCTTTTTTTTGTTCAGACTTAAAGTGAAATCTTTGTGCTGTCTGCTGCCGTACTGGATCGATACTGCAAATTTCCCATGACAATCAGGATCCTCTTATATCAGATACTAAGGCAATAAAAGTAGTAGTTCACTCGGAATGAGATTTCTCACACTGTTGGTGCAGCTCTTCCATATAATGACGGTTCTCGTCGACTGTAAAGCTCCAAAAACAATCAAAATGCTGCATGATAGTAGTGCTTATAATGAACACATTATCTTCCAAGTCTTCTGAGCTCATATGTGTGAGGAACAGATTGAAATTTAAGATATAAATATAAAGATTTTCTTCAAATTAACTGTTTGAAGTAAGTTCTGTCAGATGGCTTTTAATATACACACAAAAAATGATTGTTTGAAGTTGTGAATATATCGTATGATAAAGGATGATTATCTTTCTACTTCAAAATTTCAGTGTGTATTGTGTAAATCATATACTTGAGCCTTGAAGCATCCATCTCAATTTATTCTAGGAACATTCTTCCAAACATCTTTTGTGTTACATGGAAGAAATGCATACTGCTACATTAATAAGTGAGTCTCATTTTTGGTTAGAAGATATAAAATAAATCTCTGATGTCCCTTGTGTGTGTGTGAAGTTTTAGCTCAAAATACCCCACATATCATTTTTATTGCATGGTAAAATTGCCATTTCTTGGTTGTGAACAAAAACACACAGTTTTTGTGTGTGTCCCTTTAAATGCAAATGAGCTGCTGCTCCCGGCCCCCTTTCCAGCTTTAACAGCTCACGCTTCGGTTGCTCAACAACAACAAAGCTGGAGAATCTCACGCAGACAAAATGAGGATTTTATGAGGCCTTACATTGTTCAAACCGACACTGATGGAGAGACTCAGGAAGAAGTTCCAACTTTTAGACGTTTCTGAACGGTTAGTGGATAAATTGATGTAGTTGCTGTGGAGTTGATCAACTCATCACTAGCATGTGTCGTCATGTTCATCTTTTTTCGTTGAATTGACCCTCGTTTGTGAAGCAGTCCGGCGTAAAATGACAGCATCAACAACAACAACTCTAAAGCAGCCCAACATGGCCCCGCCCCCTTTGTTGCGTGTTCTCAGGGGCGGGGTTTATGTAAATTTGGGTTTTGTGATGTCACCAACCCGGAAGCTCGTTGTAGTCCCTACCAGCCGTTTGTTGTAGTCCTTAAAATCGATTTCTGTAAAAGAAAAATATCTCCCTTTGCAACTTGAACTTTGAGCGTCGTAACTTTGCAGATGTTGTTTCTGCTCAAACAGCAACATTACACACTAACTAAAGTTAAAAAAGTGAAATCACACTCAAACACCCTTTTAAAATGTTAGTGTGTTATGTTCATGTCTGTCTTGGCAGGTGTAGCCTCACAGATGTTATACTGCAGGAGTTTGTGTCTGGGAAGGATGAGCTCCAGCTATGGGTCATTAGTGATCTCTCTGATACTGGCTGCAGTGAGAGTGCAGGGGGCCAATCAGGTTGTTCTTCTCCTGTCCTTCTCATCTCAGCCCTCATTTCGCGCCTGCACAAATGCATTAACCTGGAGATGTGCTGCTCCAGTTATAGCAGAGGGCACAGCATGTCTCTCTAGAGCAGAGTGGTTTGGGGGGGGGGGGTAAGTTTGACCTTACTGGAGACAATTACAGTGCACTTTTACCATCAAACTCATATTTATATTCATATCCATGGCTTTTTTGCTCACCGGCCATTATTTTCTAGAGACTTTCCAAAGTTACTAGCCACTCAGCATTTTCACTGGCCACAATTTTGATCGATACCATGGGGGGGAAACTGCTTTATAGATATGTATAATAATTTGGCAGCAGGTATATTAGGCTGCTGTCACTTTAAGACTTTTTTTATACTGTTACACATACGTTTTCTTTCTCAACTGTTAATGTTCGCTTCAAACATAACTGACTGTGTATGTGAAGATTGAAGCAAAATTATGCATTATGTGTGTATATATATATATATATATATATATATATATATATATTATAACTATATATTCGGATTTACATTTATATATTCGGGTTTATAACTATATATTCGGATTTACATTTATATATTCGGATTTATAACTATATATTCGGATTTACATTCAATTATTTCCTGTTTGGCCCCCCATAGTAGATGTGAATATATATATACACACATATATATATATATATGTGTGTGTATATATATATACACACACATATATATATATATATATATATATATATATATATACACATATATATATATATATATATATACACATATATATATATATATATATACATATATACATACATACATATATATTATGTGTGTGTGTATATATATATATATATATATATGTATATATATGTATATAAAATATATACACACATTATATATAAAATTCAACCGGCCGAAGTGACTGGGAGTGACCGTGTTACACGTCACTGCTGAAATCCACCCGCATTTGACAGGTTGGCGGTTGTTAATGTCAAGCCCTGTTCATATCATAACTTCGATATATTATAACTTTAATAGATGGACTGAAGATCAGTGTTTTACCATGACAAGTAGCCATCATGTTGCTAAGGTGTTGTCATGGTTTACAGCGCATTCCTGTGGTGTTGGTATTCTGATGTGGTTTTACGGTTTGAAAAAGAGTCCTGCCCCTCCAAGTCAGTTTTGTCTCCTATGATGTTAAAATCTTAAGTCTAGTTTGGGACACTGAAGTTCAATACTCAGATTTAGAGGTTTGTTCAAATCCGTAAACCTAAATCGTTGCAATAATAGTGATGCGAGCCGTAGCAAGCACCACTAAAAAGAGCTTAGAGAGAAATATTTCTGTCACCAGCAGTATCTCCAGCCACCTTACTTTGTTTAACTGCCAACATGAGCATTAAAACACATCTTGAGGTCTCAGTGTTCTGCACATAGTTCCATTCTGCTGCACCGTCTAGTTTAATTCCCTTTTGAAGATGACCTTGTCACAGAAGAACTGGTTTGTGAGGTTTCAAGGAAGCTTGGAAGTCCATTCTGGGTGTATTTGATAAATACTCCAGTTTTATTTGAAATATTAATTATGGGCGAGTTTTCTGAACCTACAACAAAAAACGCCATTAAATTAATTAAATATGCTTTTGACCAAATACAACAGTTTTGGAGTGTTTATCTTTGCATACTATTTTGCATATTTAATGTTTAATGTTTGTTTTTCAAGTCTCTTCTGCTCACCAAGGCTCATTTATTTGATCAAAAAATACAATAAAAACAGTAATATTGTGAAATATTATTACAGTTTAACATAACTTTTTTCTATTTGAATATATTTTAAAATATAATTTATATCCAGTGACCAAAGCTGAATTTTCAGCATCATTACTCCAGTCTTCAGTGTCACATGATCCTTCAGAAATCATAATATGATGATTTTATGATCAAGAAACATTAATGATTATTATTAATGTTGAAAACAGTTTTTCTGCTGCTTGATATTTTTAAGGAAACAGTGACACTTTTTTTAAGGATTATTTGATCAATAGAAAGTTCAAAAGAACAGCGAGGAGGATTTCATCTTTGACACGGAGGCAAATGAGAAACACCATTTCACAAAAATCTTTTCCTAACAAAGAAAAAGCCTGACACAGGTTCATTTAAATTGAGTAAAATCGTTAAATATTTTCGCGATTTAAAATAACTGTTTTCTATGTGAATATATTTTGAAATATAATTTATATCCAGTGATCAAAGCTGAATTTTCAGCATCATTACTCCAGTCTTCAGTGTCACATGATCCTTCAGAAATCATATGATGATTTGCTGCTCAAGAAACATTTCTGATTATTATCAGTTACAATATTTTTTTTAATTTTTAACCCTTTTTTTATTTTCAGTATTCTGTGTCCTTTTCAATGTGTTTTTGCTGATAAAAATGTTTTTTTTCTCTGTCACTAGCAGTTTTTACCATGTTTGGTGCAAAAAAAAAAAACATTATAAATGAATTGCATGAGAAAAACGTGCTAAACACTTAGGATATGATTGTGAAGAGGCACTTTCTGTGTACTACAGTGCAACAGCAGTTACAGTTTGCTGTTGTTTTATCTTTCAGATATTTAAGCAGAAGGTGTTGGAGCTGGGCGAGAAGTTGTTACCCGCCTTCAACACGCCTACCGGCATTCCCAGAGGAGTCATTAACCTGGGCAGGTGAGCATCCGACGCAGCTTCTACCTGTCTGCGCGCCGTCCCGTCTGTCGGCCCGACCCCGGCTAGACGCATCCATTCACAAAGCCATATGCTTCAAATATTACCATTTCTTTCTGGCTTTCTGAGAGAAAGAGACGCTTTCTGGCACTCCTGCCGCCCACCTGGCTTCCATTAGCCCGCCAGCTCGCTCTGACAGCTGTAGGCAAATTTAATTAACTGATTCTCACGCTAATTCCAGTTAGATGAGTAACAGGAGCCGGTCCCACAGATGGGCTGGGAGAAAGCGTGCCCCGGAGTGGCACTCAGGTTAGTCTTGATGGCACAGACCGAACACACGTCACTACGCACACACTCTTATTATGACATTCACACTACCGCTCAAAAAAATGACATATTTTTGTAATGTTTTTGAAAGAAGTGTCTACTGCTCACCAAAGCTGCATTTATTTGATCAAAAATACAGTAAAGACTGTAATGGTTTAAAATGTGAATATATTTTGAAATGTAATTCATCATTACTCCAGTCTTCAGTGTCACATGATCTAATATGCTGAAACATTTCTGATTGTCAATGTTGAAACAGTTGCTTCATATTTTTTTGACAACTGAGATACACTGCCACTCAAAAGTTTAATTGTTAATGCTGGGTTCAATGTTTGACCCAACCTGCTGGGTAGTTTTATTAAACTCAATTATTGTTTAAAAATTACTATATTGCTCGCTTAAAATGAACCCAAAATATATATATATATTTTTTAAATAGATTTTTATTTTCCAACCTATTTTAGGTTAATTTTAAAGGCACAATATGTAAAATTTTTATATTAAAATATCCAAAAACCACTCGCAAAGTGTTATATTTCGTTCAGCTGTATACTTACATTATCCTAAATGTCTCCAAGAAAGTGTAAATTCAGAGAAATGCACAATTTTAAATAGTGCCCGTCCCTCTCTTGTCACTTGTCGCCTGTCAGTGACGTAATATCTGCGCTATCCCTGGTTTCCGCTTGTACTGCATTGTAACC
The DNA here is from genome assembly GCA_038088235.1 of Zacco platypus. Classification (NCBI taxonomy): domain Eukaryota; kingdom Metazoa; phylum Chordata; class Actinopteri; order Cypriniformes; family Xenocyprididae; genus Zacco; species Zacco platypus. The sequence continues at coordinate 3,011,351 of CM076077.1, forward strand.
AAAAAAAAACACATATCGTGCCTTTAAGCCAGCCATAGTTATTTATAATCAACAGTAGAGGTAAATAAAACTACCAGGCAAACATTTAACCCAATTGTTGGGTTTGTCCATATTTAACCCAACATTCAGTGTACAATTAAACTTTTGAGTGGCAGTGTATCACAGTATTCTCACAAAAATATGAAGCAGCACAACTGTTTTCAACATTGATAATGATGAGAAATGCAGCAAATCATCATATTAGAATTATTTCTGGAGGATCATGTGACACTGAAGACTGGAGTACATATTTAACACAACTTGGGTTGTTTGTAACCCAATTTTTTATAGTGAATAATACTCTGCAATATTACTGTTTTAATGTATTTTATACATTGTAATGCATAGAATCTTGGTTCAGCATGAAAGGCTTCTTTCAACATATATATATATATATATATATATCTTAATTAGTCCAAACTTTTGACCGGTATACAAGTGAACGACATTAGTGAGTTTCCTATACACGCAGAATCAAAATATTTAAATGTCATTTTGGTGAAATTCCAGTGCAGCATCACAAGCATATTTCAGGCAGAAGGCAATAATAAATGTGCAATAAGAAATGACTTTTAAATCAAGCATTTTTGCATCTACTCGGCGTCATTGTTATGATCCGTCTCTTAATATTAAATCTGCTTTAAGTCATTTCTCCCACCGGTGAACACTTTCTACCTTCTGTTTAACAAACACTTGATTTTTTCCACAAAAGTTTTCTCACTCTCCTCTTCCTCCCCAGACGTCAGCGCTATTGATCGCCCCTTCAGAAGGGAAGCGGCGCATGGCTCGCTCTCACAATAAGAACCAGAAATAAATAATCTCGTGAATTAGTTCCACAGTTTCACCGAATGAATCCTGCAGGGAGGAGCGAAGCCCGAAATCTGGAGCGGTTCATTTCAGAGTTCATTCAGCGTCTCGTTCTCTCTCTGTGTTTCTCTCTTTCCTGCAACATGAACAGAAGCTGCCGCCTTCTAGAACAACAGTTGAATGGCATTTAGTCAAAACAAAGAACAAAATGTTCTGGATGTACCGTTCAAACTGCTCTTAAAATATTTACTTTTGTGCATTCTGACACTTATACTACAAAAAATCATTTTTAATTATTAATTTGCACGAGAAGCAAAACTTTGTAGCGTAAACCTCATCTGCATTTTTCCACCAATGCATATTTGACATCTTTTAAAATAAAATTAATGCATCAGATTTAAAATAAACGATATGAGTACATGATAGACTGAATCGACTGAAATTTTAAAAGTGAGACGTTTTGAGCGCTGTTGAATTTTAAAGCGTTTTAAAAGCAGGAGCGTTTGAAAGCAGGCGTCTATCAACTCGGTGAAGAGAGTCATTGATGACTACAACATGTTTTTGAAGTGTTGATCTTTGCAGCCAATCACAGACATGAGCGTGAACACAAAGGCCAATCAGAGGTGTTTACGAATTTGCTCAACATTTTTAAAATTTCAGCACCAACTTGGTGTGGCGATTTTGACAACACTGTGAAACGGCTTATTCAGGATAGTATTAAATAAAAAATAGCATGTAACTTTTTATGAACTTTTTATTTTGTTAAAATGATTAACATCTTGCAAGTTCTTTACTGTTGAAAAAAATTGCTTTGGATTTGTATTGTAAGATTTTCCTACTCTGTAAAAAATTATTTTCATGATTTATCACATTTTTCTTTTGTCAAATCAACTTAATGTGGTTCAGATAACATAATATTTTGACTTTCCGTTGATTAAACCGCCTTCATTGTATTAACTCAAATTTTTAATATCAATGAACTCAATTTTAAGGCAAACCAGGTAACTTACTTTTTTAAGTTAAACCAACAATTCTTTCTTACAGTGAAGATTGAATAAATTTGAATGTTAAAACTGGTGACGCTTTACTTAAAGCCTTTGCGTATAATGCATTATAAAGGTATTCGTAATGTACGCTATAATGCATTATATCTTTTCTCAAATAATTGCTACAAAAGTATAATTTTAGCTACAATTGTATTTTCTAAATATGTGTTCAATAAGCATTATTATGTATTATAACCATGGTTACAATTATTCATGAGAGCAATGCATTGAAAATACTTTTATAATGTGTTATACATAAAAATTCATTCCTACTTAAAAAAAAAAAAAATCAATAATTGAATCATTATGAATTTTGCATTAGGCATGTATCGTTCTCGTGTGGGATGCGGCGAGGGCTTTTAGCACGTCTGTGTTGAACTGTTCCTGCTGTTTCCACTGCTTATTTTCCCAGCAAATAACAAGTGCGCTGGCATCCGCTTCACATGGTGCTTTGTTGCCATGGCCGCACTGTTACCTGCCTGGTTGCCGTGGCAACGGTGTGGCGTGGGTGGCGGTGCTCACTGTGCCTGGTTTGCTCTCTGTTGCAGTGGCACCAGCTGGAGTTGGGGCTGGGCATCGGCCGGGAGCAGCATCCTGGCGGAGTTTGGGACGCTGCACCTGGAGTTCGTTCACCTGTCCGAACTGTCTGGAAACCCAGTGTTCACTGAGAAGGCAAGAGTCGTTTGTCTTCTAACGGTTTGCATTAATGTTGTCACGATGCATACGATGAAAAACAAAGAAACACTTTGGAGGTCACTGAACGAAGACTTTAAGACTTAACGGGCATTGAATGAACTGTGGTTTTGTCTTCTTTTATTAGGTGATGAACATCCGAAAGCTGTTGAACAAAATAGAGAAGCCTCATGGTCTGTATCCCAACTTCCTGAGTCCCGTCAGTGGAAATTGGGTCCAGCGTAAGTAATGCCTCAGTGATTTTAAATCACTTGAAATCAACGCGTACTACACTGTTATTGGCAGCAAACTATTTTTTTCTTCTTTTAAAAGATCAATTTGCATGAGAAGCAAAACTTTGTAGCATAAACCTCATTATATTTTCTTACATTGATGCTTTAAACAATACAAATTCTAATGGAGCAAGAAAAAAACATTTTCCCAGATGGCATTATCGAGTTAGCCAAAATATGAAAAAAATTAATGTGCGATAGATGAGAAAATTTCGCTACTGACAGCAGTTCCTATTCTGTAGAAAAAGATTTTTTTGCTCACACATTTTATTTTACACATTTTAAAACCTTTAATCATTGATGCTTAAAAAACACATATTTCCAAATATTTATAAATCTATTTGTAGAATCATACTTGCATAGCTTAAACAACATAAAAGGGTGAAATATTCGTTTCCCACAATATTCACTCCGAGGTTGATGCCAAGTGTTTTGACATTGTTGTAAAGTTTGCGAAACAAAAACTCATTGACGGAATTTTACAGCTTTCCGTGTTTTCACTGTTATACGGTAGGGGGCGCTATTACGCATCTTCTGAAAGAATTGATCTCCAGATCAAAACACAGCTGAAGAAGAAGCAGAAACAAGCGATGAAAGCATGCGCGGTGTAGACTTTGAAAAGATGTTTTTTTTATGCAACTTACCCTCATTCAGGTGTTGATTAAAAATTATTATGAAAATAATTTTTTTTGTGATAATTATGAAAAATACTGTCTAGCTTTTTTTTTCTTTTTTGCTGGCAGGGATGGAGTTAATGCCAATGCCGAACAGTTTTAAAAAAATCTTTTCAAAGTTTCAGACTTGTAAAGATATAATATTTTGTTTTAATGTTTTTTTCATGGTAAATTCAGTGGAGTGGGGACCAAACTTTTGACCGGTGGTGTACATACATTTATTTCTGTTAATAATTGGTTTTATTTCCGTTGGTGTATCACTGGTCATGAGAGAGCGGCTCTCACAAGCGCCGTCTCTGAGTTTCACAATGCAATTATTCTGGCATCCGTGACATCAATTGAGCCAGTGCGGCTCTCCTGTCAAACAGGGACACGAGTCCACGGCCAAGAGTTATTAAAATGATAATAAATCCCATTACCTTTTGAAAATTGAATCTTTCAGATTCACCTGAAAAACAGGAGAAACATTTTTTTTCTTTAACAGGGTGAATGTAATCTGCAACTGCAGCACTAATTGCCGCAGCATGGGAACGGCTAATGAGTCTCAGAGATAGCGGGAAGAGCGCGGATGAGACCGCGACACCCTCATTCTGATTTGCATGTCAATAGAGCGGAGGGCGGATACAAACATTCCTGGCATTATGTTTGTTGAATCCGATTATAGTACCTAGATCATCCCTGAACCCAACACAATGAAGAGTGTGCATATAAATAGAAACCATTCACTTCTAATCCTGGTTTTAAAATAACAGAAATAATTAATTTGAGTGCAATTATTTTTCCTATGTTGACACATTTCCTGTTAAAACAGGAAGTTGAAGATGGACGTATCAAAATGCAATGCATAATAATAAAAAAAAACTTTTTGTCCCTAAAAATAGGCTTCATTTTATTCATTCGATATATTTTTATCCTGATTTTGCGGTTGTATTGAGTTTGTTTTGTCATTTTCTCAGATCATGTCTCGATTGGAGGTCTCGGGGACAGTTTCTATGAGTACCTGATCAAGTCTTACCTGATGTCAGATAAGACGGATGAGGATGCCAAGAAGATGTACTACAGCGCTATGGAGGTACGGAAATATCATTCATACCATTCACGACTTTGATCGATCATTCTAAACATTGCCAAAGTCATTACAAAACGTTATTTATTTTATAATGCGATTATTATTGCAATTTAGTTGCGTGTACTGTTTCTTGTGGAAGCTTGTTTCTGCCACTGAATAAAAAATAAAAAGGGTAATTCTCAATTCTTACGTTTTTTCTTACAATTGCGAGTTCACATCTCGCAATTCAGACTTATTTTCTCCGAATTGCGTGATATAAACTTGCAACTGTTAGTTATAAACTTAAATTGCGTGATATAAACTTGCAATTTCAAGAAAGTTTGTCTCACAATTATGAATATTTCTTGTAATTGCAAGTTTATATCCCGCAATTGTGAATTTGTCTGACTTTTTTCTCAGAATTGCGTGATTTAATCACGCAATTGCGAGTTATGGAGTCAGAATTGTGTGATTCATAGTCACAATTGTGAGACATGAAATTGCTAGAAAAAAGTCAGAATTGCGAGAGATAAACTTGCAATTGTGAGAAAAAAGTTAGAATTGCGAGAAAAAATTCAGAATTGCAAGAAAAAATGTCAGAATTACGAGAAAAAAAGTCAGAATTGTAAGAAAAAAGTTCAGAATTGCGAGATATAAACTTGCAATTGCGAGAAACGTCAGAATTGCGAGAAAAAAAGTCAGAATTGCGAGAGGGGAAAAAAGTCTGAATTGCGAGAAAAAAAGTTCAGAATTGCGAGAAAAAAAGTCAGAATTGCGAGAAAAAAAGTTCAGAATTGCGAGAAAAAAAGTCAGAATTGCGAGAGGGGAAAAAAGTCTGAATTGCGAGAAAAAAAGTTCAGAATTGCGAGAAAAAAGTTCAGAATTGCGAGAAAAAAGTCAGAATTACGAGAAAAAAAGTCAGAATTACGAGAAAAAAAGTCAGAATTTGCGAGAAAAAAGTCAGAATTACGAGAAAAAAAGTCAGAATTGCGAGAGGGGAAAAAAAGTCAGAATTACGAGAAAAAAAGTCAGAATTACGAGAAAAAAAGTCAGAATTACGAGAAAATAGTCTGAATTGCGAGAGGGTAAAAAAAGTCTGAATTTGTGAGAGAAGAAAATCAGAATTGCAAGAAAAAAAGTTCAGAATTGCGAGATATAAACTCGCAATTATGAGAAAAAAGTCAGAATTCTGAGATAAAGAGTCACAGTTACCTTTATAATTTTTTATTCAGTGGCTGAAACAAGCTTCCAGAGTTTCTGCTCTTCAGTATATTCAGTAAATGAATGTGTGCACAGGTGGTGTAAAATGGATTCCCTGCTTCAGTTTAAGGTTGATTAGATTAGTTTAAGATTAGAGTCACCTCATCCTGATCCGAGAGGAGACATCTAACCGCGATACGGAGAGAGCGAACACTTTCTCACTTATTATCACTTAATTTGCATATTAGCTTTTTCATTAGATAATGTTTCCCATGAAGAATGTGGTCTGCCAAGATATTAATTGCATTAATAATCAAGAAAGGGCAATTTCATCAGCCTAATGTTATATCATGTTATCAAATATCCAGTTGATTCGATTGAGTCGTGTTGTTGGTGGATTTGATTTTAAAGTTGATGCGAAATATGTGCTCATATTTGTTTTTTAACTCTGTAAATATAATTTTTGATTTCACTGTAAGTGGGTTGTATACAGTTGATGATGCAACATGGAAAAAACTGATAGCGCAAGCATGGAGAAAAACCTCCCGAACGAGCTTTGTTTTGGGAAGGCGCAAAGAAAGAGCAGAACAAAACGATGAGTCATTTGCTATTGATCGCCCATGATGGCTTTCGCTGTTTTGTGCTTCTCTAAAAAGGTGGAAACATAAAAACGCAGAGGGAAGAGATGGATTTCAGCAGACTCTCTGAAATAAACAGCGCTGAGATGTTTTCCCGTACAGTCTTTGGCAGATTTATACACCTTCAAGTGTCAAAGTCCCGATAGAATCTCAATGAGGCTTGACTTCAATTCACCACGCAGCATACTGTCTCATACTATACATAAAACATCTCATGCATAAATGTCGGCACCTGAGGCAATATATGCACGCTGTCCCAGTTTTATATGTGCATAGATTCATTGAAATCCAGCGTCACCTTGATTTCAAAGCACTTTACAAATCTAACTGATGTTTCATCCTCTCAAACACATGTCCGTCCAGCTGTTTTTCACTGGGAGAGCGTTCGGCTGCGATTAATAGCTGCGTCATCTTCATGTGTTGTTTTGAAAAATCTCATGCTTCTCATGCTTCTGGTAGCTGAAAGGGTCGCTGTGTTTATTTCCCTGTCAACTTCCAGGCCATCGAGACGAACCTGGTGCAGAAGTCTGCGGGTGGTTTAACATACGTGGCCGAGTGGCGAGGCGGCATCCTGGACCATAAGATGGGACATCTGGCCTGTTTCTCCGGCGGGATGATTGGCATCGGTGCTGATGACGGGCCGGCGGGGCAGAAGCAGCACTACCTGGATCTGGCAGCTGAAATCACGCATACCTGCCACGAGTCCTACAGCCGCTCAGGTCGGTCTGGTTTTATTACTGAACGCTCTCAATAAACGATGTTAGTCGGTGTAGGTGAAACTACTCAGAATTTAACTGTACAGCAACTCTTTAAAATGCAGAAAGTGCACTGCAGTGTTATTTTAGTATCATTAAAATACTATTTTAGTATATTTGTAAGTATTTGTAGTATTTGTAAGTATATTTGTAGTATTGTATTTATAAGTTTTACTTATTTTTTTTTATCATTTATCAATTTTTGTCAATGTTTTTCACTTTTTATTTTAATTTTCATTTTTAGTAATTTTAGTACGTAAATGAAAATTAGAAATATTGCCTTGGCAACTAAGTGAAATAAAATGTTTTTTTTTACTTTGTTTCAGTAAACATAAATGTATTTTAATATTTTAGCTTTAGTTAATGATAACGACTAGCGCTGCAAGATTTATCGCATTTAAATCGCACGCTGCGATTATTTAATGCGCAGCTTGTCAGTGAAGCACGGCTCTGTGATCAGCAGTAAATGCTTCTCCATCTGAAAGCCAGAGGGCGCTCTTGCGCAGAAACTCAAAATATGCCCTGCAGCAGAAGAAGAAAACGTGTCATATCGCTGTTTAAACTAAATAAACAAAAGACTGAAACACTTAAAATATGACTAATAAACACTCGACTCTCTTATTCTGTGTTAGAAGCCACAGAAGGACGCTCAACTGTCGTTATGAAGTAAAAACATGTTATTAAATGTTGAACAAGATGTTAATAAATGCTTCTCGTGTCTGGAAAGATGTTTGACACGTTGCTTTTTCAAATGTACATTATAAGCGACTCAAACTCGCAGTGCTTTCAGATGGATCAGCATTTGGAGCCGTACTTCACTGACAAGCTGCGCATAAAACATAATCGCACTAAGAATCGCGTTTAAGCGATTTGAGCTTCAATGTTATATTTCGTATGGTGCGATTAAATCGTGTCGCCCTAATAACAATTCTGCTGCATGCCTTGTCAGTACATGACTGGATATATAAAGCTCATTTTCATCATTTGTTGAAACTGCTGCCGTGATCTTTAGTAAGTGTTCACAGATAAATAAAATGACCACCTACTTTCTGTGACCGGAAATAGTGCAATGCAGGGCTTAAAAACTAAAAAAAATAATATATTGGTTCACTCTGATCAACACTGCAGTTAGATATTAGGCATGGTAAAACATGGTACTTGCGGTAAATCAAGAAAACAACATTTAAACAATAAGATTTACTGTGTTGAGCTATAAAACATGATTAGTTTTCCGCCTATAAATGTAACCAAACAGTTGCTCACCTGTCTAATGAAACACATAATATATTAAAGCGTCTTTGGTGTTTCCATGGTTTCTAAAAAAAAAATAGGTGACGTACGGACACGGTCCGTGTCCTGTTTAAAATTGCTTAGTTCTCTGGATTTAAACATTCTTGAAAACATCTGGGATAAGTACACAAGTTAACAAAATATATGACAGTGTTCTAGTGGTTATCGGATATTTTAATCCAAAAATCTTACATATTGTGCCTTTAAAACATTATTTTTTTTTAACCTATACTTTATACAAGAGCTTGAATAGAACGTTATATTTAAAAGAGCTTGTGACTAAACCCCGTAACTCGAGTGGATCCTCAACCTCATACAGCAGCTCCACGCGCCTCAATCTTGAATGAAGTGCCGCGCGCATTTTGGAGACGGTCAAGGGTAAATAAGAACTCTCTTTGAATAAGTACAGCATTTTCTTTTCCCAAAAAAGGCTAATGTTTTATGTATTTGAGGAGAAGGAAGTCGAATATAAGTATTTGCTGTCTAGTCATAGCCAGTACAGCCTGTGCAAAGCACTTCATCTTTTATAACACAAGATTTTGGCCAAATGTATTTAAATGACAGGAACATCTGAGCTATATCTCATAGCTTTACTTTTTATATACTCTGTAACCTGTAAGTTGATGAAAACATAATACGATGTGCTTTTAGCCATTCTAATGATGGACAAGACCCAAACCTCAGACATTCACTGGTGAAAAACCTTCATTTGAGCTTGATTTTGGTCAGATGTGAATAATGACACCTGTACATAAAGCCACAATACGTTTACAACACTGTAAATTACCTGCCATTCAATTTCACTTCAATGTAATGCTTTAGCGGATGAAATAATGTTATGAACTGGTTAACGGTAATTTCAAAAGCGTTTCTGGTCAGAACGTTTAAACTTGATTTGGCTTTTGTTTGTTCCTGTTAAAAAATGTTGAACCGGTTCTGGATCTTTTGTTTAATAAACTGACTTTTGTTAATGAACCTAATTTACATAAAAAGACGTTATGATGTTAATTCATGCCGCAGTGTTGTTATTGTTCAACTAAATCTATTAAAAATGGTTTGAGTTATTTTAACTGAAATAAGATTGAAAGAAAATATAAGATGAATTACAAAGTAGAAGTACTAAAATAACCAAAACTGAAATAAAAATACATTTAAGATATACAGAAATGACAAAAGTATGGAAGCCCGTTCCCGCCACTGTTGAGAAAAAAAAAATATTCCGTAAGTCATAATAATGACTTAGTATCTCATAATAATGACTTAACATCTCATAATAATGACTTAGTATCTCATAATAATGACTTAACATCTCATAATAATGACTTAGTATCTCATAATAATGACTTAGTATCTCATAATAATGACTTAGTATCTCATAATAATGACTTGACATCTCATAATAATGACTTAACATCTCATAATAATGACTTAGTATCTCATAATAATGACTTAGTATCTCATAATAATGACTTAACATCTCATAATAATGACTTAACATCTCATAATAATGACTTAAGATCTCATAATAATGACTTAGTATCTCATAATAATGACTTAACATCTCATAATAATGACTTAGTATCTCATAATAATGACTTAGTATCTCATAATAATGACTTAGTATCTCATAATAATGACTTAGTATCTCATAATAATGACTTAGTATCTCATAATAATGACTTGACATCTCATAATAATGACTTAACATCTCATAATAATGACTTAGTATCTCATAATAATGACTTAGTATCTCATAATAATGACTTAACATCTCATAATAATGACTTAACATCTCATAATAATGACTTAGTATCTCATAATAATGACTTAACATCTCATAATAATGACTTAGTATCTCATAATAATGACTTAGCATCTTTAACTTAATCAAAAAAAAATATTATTTTTTAGAAACTTTCTCATAACGACTTAACATCTCATAATAATGACTTAGTATCTCATAATAATGACTTAGCATCTCATAATAATGACTTAGCATCTCATAATGATGACTTAGCATCTCATAATAATGACTTAGCATCTTTAACTTAATAAAAAAATTTAAAAAATTAAAAAGTTTTTTTTTATTAAGTTAAAGATACTAAGTCATTATTATGAGATGTTAAGTCATTATTATGAGATGTTAAGTCATTATTATGAGATGTTAAGTCATTATTATGAGATGTTAAGTCATTATTATGAGATACTAAGTCATTATGAGAAAGTTTCTCATTATTATGACTTACGGAATTTTTTTTTTTTCTCAACAGTGGCGGGAACGGGCTTCCATACAAAAGCGCATAACGAAATGATTAAACATTTAAACTAAGCTGAAAATATAATAAAAGCTGATTTAAAATATGAATAAATATGTAAACGCTGGTAAAATAAAGCTGGTGTGATGTAAAACGGGGGTGTTGCAGTTTAGTTAGTAAGTGACTCTTACAAAATAGCTCCTACTGATCTCTGAGAAAACGTTGAAAGGCGCGCAGCTTCCCCAGAATATCCCTTTGTCTTATCTTTCTCTTCATGCTTCCAGCTTGTCTGTGTTACTGAGAATCCAATCTGTTGCCGCTCAGATAGAGGAAGGACATTACTCTCCTGGATAATCACGGCCTCTCTGTGTTGGTTTCTCAGACATCAGAAGCAAACAAATGAGATGAAGTCTAACCTGGTTCAGATCAAAAATCGCACAAATTGTGCCGGTCTTCACAGCGCTCTCATCAAGAGATATAGCTGAGCGGAGGACGACTGAAAAACTGTGTTTCATCTCGTCTCTGCAAACAATTACTGACTTCACATCGCTCTTAAAATATAACAACGTGTGAATGAATCTCACGAAACCTGTTGATGTCATACCCGGGTCAGATTTTATACAGCAAAATCAAAAGAAATGATGAACATTACGATTTTTTTTTTAATTTATTTTAATGACAAAAGAAATTTTCACCCCCAAATTCTCATTCCGTAATGCAAAAAGAAAAAAAAAGAAAAATCATTATTTTATTGTACTACAATAAAAACAGTAAAAAAAATTAGCATATTAACGTAATGTGAATGAGAATCTAATGAGAATCACTAATAAGAATTGGTTAAAAAGATGCTGTACCACCAGGTGAATTCAGAAAGTTGGCTTAAGAAAGCCAGACCAAAAAGTTTGAAAAAAAAATTAAAAGCTTGAAGTTTGAAGGTTTTACGTTTGAAGTAGTTTGAATTTTCTAAAGTTTAAATGTTTTGAAGGCAATAAAATTCATAAATCAGATGGATAGATGATAGATAGTTAGATGATTTACACGTTGCTAGCATGAATTAGCACTTTGTTAGCATGTTTTAACATGTTGCTAACAATAATTAGCATTTTTGCTAGTATGTTTTAGCATGAATTTGCATGTTGGTAGCATGATTTAACATGTAGCTAGCATTTTTGTAGCATGCTGTTAGAATGACATTTTGTTAGCATGTTTTAACATGTTGCTAACAATAATTAGCATTTTTGCTAGTATGTTTTAGCATGAATTTGCATGTTGGTTGCATGATTTAACATGTAGCTAGCATTTTTGTAGCATGCTGTTAGAATGACATTTTGTTAGCATGTTTTAACATGTTGCTAACAAGAATTAGCATTTTTGCTAGTATGTTTTAGCATGAATTTGCATGTTGGTAGCATGATTTAACATGTAGCTAGCATTTTTGTAGCATGCTATTAGAATGACATTTTGTTAGCATGTTTTAACAAGAATTAGTATGTTGCAAGCATGTTTTAGCACATTGCTACCATGAATTAGCATATCGTCAGCTTGTTTTAACATGTTAGCATAAATTAGCATGTTGCTAGCATGTTTTAGCATTAATTAGCATATTACAACTTAATTATAATAAGAGTCGGAATAACGCGAACAATAAATAAAACACCAGAGAGTACCAAGAACTGAGAACACCGACCAAACAGCCATAAAAGACGAGACCTGACAATCAACACAGGAAAAGCTGAGGTTTATATACACAAGATAGCTTTTATTAACACATTCTTTTCATTTTAATGCGCCCCAGTGCGCCGTGACGCTCAATGAAGCTGTTATATTAAACAGGTTAGGAGAAACGCCGTGCCGTATATTGAGAAGTGTCATATTAATGTTGACAATAAATTCTTTCCCATAGGAGAAGCGGCATCACCGTAACAGACCGGCTACAGCATCACTCACGATAAAAAATGCCAAAAAACTGCCTTTCAACATTTAATACGATGCAGCGTAAAATATTGTTCCTGGCTGAAGTGGTGTAATGTTGCTAAAGAGACGAGGAATTGAGACAAAACAAACCGAAATCAGTATGCAAATTAAAATGTTTATTCAGAAGAGAGTGTTCCTCCAGACTGGGGCTGCTTGTAATTTTAGATTTAAGGGGCATAATGGGATACATTTGGGTTTGTTACGTTATGTTCTGCTTTAAAAGTGTTGTGTTTTCATGAACAGACCGGCTGGTGATCATGGTGTGCACAAATAAACACACTTTGTGTGGATTACTTCAGGTTTCTCCACACTGTAAAAACGCATCTGTTCGGCGGTGGGTTTGTGTTTATCTGCGAGTGTTCACACCATCTGAGGAATCAGTATGAGGGAGATTAAAGATTAACTAGCATCCCAGTTTTTTGTTCGTATATATCCTGCTTTTAGTGACATGCTTTCATATTACTTAACTATATTAGTTAACATGAACTAACAATGAACAATACTTCTGCTGCGTTTATTAATTTTTTCTGATGTTAATCTCAACATTTACTAATACATTTCTAAGATCAAAAGTTGTATTTAACATTAATGTGCTGTTAATTAATATTTAAATTTTTTATTAAAGTGTTAGTTCACCCAAAAATGTAAATTCAGTCATTAATTCCTCATGTGGTTCTACACCCGTAAGATCTTCGTTCATCTTCAGAACACAAATTAAGATATTTTTGATGAAATCAGATGGTTCAGTCTCTATTGACAGCAAGATAATGAACACTTTTAATGACCAGAAAGATACTAAAACATATTTAAAACAGTTCATGTGAGTACAGTGGATCAACCTTAATATTATAAAGTGACGAGAATACTTTTTGTGCGCCAAAAAAAACAAAATAACGACTTTTCAACAATATCTAGTGATCTAGGCAGGTGGAGCTGGGGATGTGGAGGATCAGATTTCATCAAAAATATCTTCATTAGTGTTCTGAAGATGAACGAAGATCTTACGGGTGTAGAACCACATGAGGGAGAGGAATTAATGACTGATTTTCATTTTTGGGTGAACTAACCCTTTAAAAGATCCAAAAAATGTCATAAAATAGAGTGGTGTAATCCAAATCCATGTCTTCTGAAGAGACACGATGGCTTTATATGATGAAGAGATTTACAACTACACGCAGACTGTAGTAAACACGGACGTTCAAATGTTTGCGTGACGCACGAAAACAACATGACAGTAGAAATTTGCTGTAGAAATGCAGAATTTAAATTTTTGGATAAACTGCGTTGAAAGCGCGAGTACTGCGTGAGGAAACAAATGAAAGTTTACAGAGTTTCAGTGACATTACTACATTAAAATACTAAATAATGTTGAATTTGATGCAATGGGGGAATGTTTGTGGGTCCTTATAATAATAAAGTAATAATAATAAAAAATGTATTTTGGCTTAAAATATCGCAATAGTTTCGCATCGTGAGTTCAATATTGTAATTTGTTTGAGTTCGTGACACGAGTGTATCGTTACACCCCTAATCAGAACGGAGTCAGGTTGTTGGAGTTTCAGATGTTTTTACATTGCAATCAGTGATTATGAATACATTATTTCCTTTAAGAATAATGTGCATTGATTGATCTTTCACAATAAGAGCCGAAACAGCATTTAGAGAGTATTTTTCTCTGTCAACAGCCACCAAACTTGGTCCAGAGGCTTTCCGTTTTGATGGAGGAGCGGAGGCCACAGCCACCCGACTGAGCGACCGCTACTACATCCTGAGGCCAGAGGTCATCGAGAGCTACATGTACATGTGGCGTTTGACCCATGACCCCAAGTACAGAGAGTGGGGCTGGGAGGCGGTGGAGGTGTGTGAGACATCTGTGAACTCAAACAGAAATATATTCAAAATGTTATGTGTATATTTAGGTTATCAGTCCAAAAAAATATGGGTTTTCAATAGCTGAAAGTATTGCCCAATACTAAAAATGTGGTTACAGGAAAGTTTTTACTGTTACTTTGATGAATGGATGGATTCATAGACAGGGTTGGGGAGTAACGAAATACAAGTAACTTAGTTACGTATTTAAAATACAAAATTTTGAATAGCTGTATTTCATTACAGTTACATTTTAAATGGGTGGTAATCAGATTACAGTTACTTCTGAAAAGTATTTTAGATTACCAAAGTGATTACTTTGAGTTTTAATGTCATTTAAACAGCAATTGGTGATTCTCTGACTCTGACAGTCTGAAAAATCGGAGTTAAGTTTCATCAACATTTTAATACTTTTAAGAGGATCATAAAAATGTTGTTATTTTTATTTAGTTCTGTCCTGAACAAGACAAAATGACTGAATTTATGAAAAAACTTGTCCAACAGTCAACTGAACTGTCCTGTCATGACCTGATGATCCACGACTGTTTTCATGTTTTGTGAAAGTTGTTTGTGAGTCATTTTATAATTCACTCGTCACTGCATTTTTTTCTCACAATTTGTTTTTTTTTCCCTCACAATTGAGTTTGCATTTCACAATTCTGACTTCTATTTCTCAGAATTTAAACACAATTGCAAGTTATAAAGTCAGAATTATGAGATATGAACTTACAATACTGACTTTTTTTCTTGCAATTGTCAATTTAGTATGTGAGTTTATATCTCCTAATTGCAACTTTATATCACGCAATTCTGAGAAAAAAGTCAGAATTGTGAGATTAAAACTTGCAATTGCATTTTTTGTGTTTGTTCCACACTTATTAGTATTCCACAGTATTCTAAAGTATTTAGATTAAGTTACTAAACTTGAGTAATGTAACGAAATACGTTACAAATTACTTTTTAAAGCATGTATTTTGTAATCTGTAGTGAAATACATTTTAAAAGTAACACACCCAGCCCTGTGCACACGACCGATAGATTCATAAATACATACAATTAAATGCATACATACATGCTCAACTTTGATTACGCAGCGAGAGGTTGAGGATCTCAGGGTCTTACATGGCACTTATTCACATTAGCTTTGGTAAATGAATGGTTGGCTATGGCTGTTACATTAATATAGCTGGTGTTAAAGTGCTGCACCCCCTCCAACAGACTGACATGTTAATTACTGGCTGCAGGAGGTGGAGGAGAACGCAAATGGATTTGTCAAAGACATCTCCAAGCCAAACTCATGAGACAATCCTAATTATAGTCTAGATGTCTACCTTTGTTTGAGGTTAATAGATTATTAATTTGCCATGTAAACTCTTTTTATATTCGGTGCTCAAATTTAGTTGTAAATCTTCTCCTCTGTTGACGGAAATAGCAGTTCCTTTGTTTTCAAGGATGTACGCATAAATCGCTTGCATCTTCTTCCATAAAGAAACTGTTGTAAGCACTGCTTCAGATATTTTAAAATGCAATTCATTCCTCTGAATTTTCAGCATCATTACTCCAGTCTTCAGTGTCACATGATCCTTCAGAAATCATTCTGATATGATGATTTACTTCAAGAAACAGATATTCATTATTGTCAATGTTGAAAACTGCTTCATTTTTTCAGGATTCTTTGATTAATAGATTAGCTTTTATTTGAAATTTAATTAAATGTCTTTAATGTCACTTATGATCAATTTAATGCATCCTAACAGAATAAAAGTATGTCGCTTCATACGCAAAAAGTCCAAACAACATGAACATTTATTAATGATTTCTACTCTCCCTTCCCTTTTAAGTCTATTTTACTGTTCTAACAATGCATGACTATATAGTTATTTATACTTTATTATTTACAGTAACTTCTTTTCTGTTGTTGGGAACCACTGATATAAGATTACTGTACAAGGAAGTGTCACATGACCTTTATTGTTTCTTGGCACAATGTAGTTATAAACATAGTGAATAAATAATCGGTTTGTCTTCACAGGCTTTAGAGAAGCATTGTCGCGTAGACGCAGGTTTCTCGGGAATCAGAGATGTGTACGCCTCCGCAGTCAGTCACGACAACATGCAACAAAGCTTCTTCCTGTCCGAGACACTCAAGTAAGTTCATTATCAACCTCATGTAATGAATCGTGCAATCACGGTAGTGGAGTATTTTGCACTAGATGTGGCCAAATGCAGTTCATGCAGAACTTCAGTAGAAACAGGAGAATCAAAGAAAGGTGAAATAAAATGACTAGGGATGCACCGATATGATTATTTGGTGGAAATGTCTTGAGCTTTTGTGTACGGTTTGAATTTTCTTATGCTGTTGAATGCTTAAATTATAGTTTGGATGGTACGGTAACTATATGGTATTACTCAGTTTGATTCATTATTTATTATATTTCAGGTTGGCCTACATGTCAGCTTTTCTTAAGGGGAAAAACTCTCCTAAATAATTCACTGTAAATAAGCTCATCGGTAGTATAATGAAATATGAACGACATAACCATTTTCAGTTAAATATAACGTTACGTGAGGTGTTCATAAGATAACATCTGTCTGGGCTATTCAGTCTCTCTATACCTCTCCTTTCCAAGAGCCTGCTCTGCTCTGATTGGTCAGAGGGCCCAGTCTGCTGTGATTGGACAATATTAAGTCAGAATTGCGAGATATAAAGTCATAATTGTGAGATATAAAGTCATAATTGTGAGATATAAAGTCATAATTGTGAGATATAAAGTCAGAATTGTGAGTTATAAAGTCATAATTGTGAGATATAAAGTCATAATTGTGAGATATAAAGTCATAATTGTGAGATATAAAGTCAGAATTGTGAGTTATAAAGTCATAATTGTGAGATATTAAGTCAGAATTGCGAGATATAAAGTCATAATTGTGAGATATAAAGTCATAATTGTGAGATATAAAGTCATAATTGTGAGTTATAAAGTCAGAATTGTGAGATTTAAAGTCAGAATTGTGAGATATAAAGTCAGAATTGTGAGATATAAAGTCAGAATTGTGAGATATAAAGTCATAATTGTGAGATATAAAGTCATAATTGTGAGACATAAAGTCATAATTGTGATATAAAGTCAGAATTGTGAGATATAAAGTCAGAATTGCGAGATATAAAGTCAGAATTAAAAAAACAATAATCACGCAGCTCTATAAAGAGCTATATAACACACTACATGAAAGTCAATACCCAAAGACGCATAATAGGTTCACTTTAAAGAATGGCATGCTGTATTTCCATGTTAATAAATCCATATGAGTTTTGTTAACCCCGTCCGTATGTGATCACAGATACCTGTACCTACTGTTCTCGGACGACGACCTGCTGCCGCTTGAGGACTGGGTGTTCAACACAGAGGCTCACCCGCTGCCCGTCATACGCAAAGGATGCCTGCAGGAGCACGGCACCAGGCAAGCCGACGGACAGACTCTGGAGTAGTGTTCACCTGAAACATGGATTCAAACGCAGGGCCGCAACCTCACGGTCCTGACATGGATTCTCAGCTCCTTTCCTGTAAAGGATCTCTTTATATATAAATATATATATATATATACACACGCTGTGATTGTATATCTCTGAGCCGAGACTTCCTGCTCTCCTCTGCGGGCAGAAGCCGGCGCAATTTTCCGTGGACAATCAGTGAAACGTGACTTTCATGAGAAGAGCACCTTTTTTCTTTGCTTCTTTCCTCTGTGAGGAAAAAACGAATAACTTGCAGCCCCGAGTCTGTGGGAGGAGCGCCGTATGATGGTGGGCCATGCTGAGCGAAAGAGAAAACCACTTTTCTTCATGTCTTACCTGTAATTTATCTTTTCTTTCATCCTTTCACTGTGTATTCCTTTCCCACCTCTTCTGCCAAAGCGTTTGCAGTCTTTTTTATTTCATTTTCTCTCCCCACCCGTGAAATTTTGTTCTGTTTTGAGTCCAAGTTTGTGGTATGATGATTTTTTTTTTCTTTATTATTTCAAAGTATTTTCAAAGGTTCCTTTGCAAAATGTATTGTACAAAATCTTTTCTTTAAACAGGAAGTTGAATGATGTCATTCGCAGGGCAGGATTGTTTTTTTTGTGATTCTAGTGCTCATTTTCTTAAACTCGTATTTTTTTGCGTTGTGAGCCTCGGTGTTGTGCTCGACATGCCATGTTTCAGAGACCAGCAACACAAGAGTGGAAAAACACACACTTGCACTGACACCGTATGGCCACTAGGGCTGGGCGATTATATATTCACTTTATTTTTGCAAAGATTTTTCCTGGAGATTGTGAGTAACGCCATTATTTTAATGCGCTTTTTTAAGTTTCCTTAAGATTGGGTCGTCAGATTCGTTTCGTAATTCTTCAGTATCAACAACAGCGTTTAAGTTTAATTTCTATGAATCACTTCAAACTGCTTGTTTCAATGAATCGATTCAAAACTCAAAAATAAAGATGCATTTGCATCATCACTCAAAAATGCTGGAGATAGTGAACCATGCAATTATTTTAATGTGCTTTTTTAAGGATTGTGTCATTTTACCAGTTTCACGATTCTTCGGTTCATTCACATCTGTGAATCGGTTCAAATTCCGTTCAAATTCAATGAATAGATTCATTTCTGTGAATCAATTCAAATTCCGTTCCATTTCAATGAATAGATTCAAAAGATTCATTGCATAATCACTCAAAAATGTTTTTGAAAGTCAATTTTGGTGCTTTTTTTATATTGTTTTAGTAGAAATATTTGTAGGTAAATGTACTGTTATAATGGTGCGTATTATATTGGTGTACACTCGTGCTGGGTTAAAAACAACCCAAGTTGGGTTTAAAATGGAGAAAGCCAGCGATTGGGTTGTTTTAACCCAAGTATTGTTTAAAAATGACTATATGTCTGGCTTAAAATGAACCCAAAATAGGTTGGAAATTAAAAATCAGACACACAATTACTAGAAGTAACAATACTAATCAAAAGGTGAACATTTATTAATAAGCAATTTAATAAATGTTTAATTATTCATTATACTTATTAATAAATGTTAATTTTGGGTTCATTTTAAGCCAGCCATATAATAATTTTTAAACAATAGTTGAGTTAAATAAAACTACCCAACAGGTTGAGCAAAACATTTAACCCAACCTCTACGTTAAAACAACCCAACCGCTGAGTTTGTCCATTTTCAACCCAATTTGGGTTGTTTTTAACCCAGCATTTTTAGAGTGCATCTTAATTAAATCAGTCCTGCAGATTTTCCCCACTAAAAGATGTGAGATTGCGTGTGTTTTTAGCACTATAGCCCAGCCCTGTCGCCCACAGTCGTCTCAAAGCATCGATGGTGAATGTGAAGTTTTTTTTTTCCCGGGGTTTTTGTCCCCCGAAGCAACGCCGTCAGACACAGTAATGGTGGAATGAGTCCTTTCATGATGAATGTGCGTGATTCACGTCATTAATTGTTTCTATTTTTTCTCTCTTTTCTAATTTTTATGGACATTTATGAAAGACTCGTTCTTTTCATTTTCCTCAGGTGTTTCTGTACAAGTTTGATTACAGTTATTTGCACTGTTCATTGCGGTAGTGCTGGTCATTGTTAATTTTAACGTCTTCTGTCTCTCATTGTTGAATATTTTCAAATACTGGTAAAAGATGTGTGCGATTTATACATTTAAAATGAGTGCACAAATGATCCATGCGTCTTTTTTTCAAACTCTGCATTTCCACCTGCTCACACTAGCTTTTAAAACATGCATTAAGTGCCACTTACATCCTCAAAATACTGCGCACGATTCAGAGGTTTTGGCATGAATAGTGTGCACTTTGGTGATAAACAATCACATCTATTAGTTCTTGCTACTTTTGGTCGCTGCTCATTTGCATTTAATGAGTTTTATCAACTTCAGTACATTCCAAACATGCACACATCACATTACTAAGTACGAATATTACTCATTCCCAGCTCTCAATGAAAATGAATGACTTTTGTTTGCTTCGGCACTACAATTTCTGCATCAAAAATAACTGTTTTCAAACAGGTTTCCCTAACCATTCTGTCATTGGTCGGAGAAGCAGATAGTCCCGCCCCAAATTCACATCATCAATGCTACATGTTCATGGTCAATATTTTGAAGGTGTCACAACGTTCCATTTTCCTTATGATTGGTTATGCTTACAGTGTCTGCATGCTAATCTGGGCTACAAGAACGCACTTTAACCTCAACATTAATTTTAATGTGCACCATTAAAAATTGCACACTTCAGCTTTAAGTATGAGCTTTTATGAGACTCTCTGGACCTGCAGCTTCACATCAGTTTCAGCTCTGACTGAAGCATCATCAGCGTTGCCTTGCAGATCGACCCAACAGCTCAATACAGCGGCCCAAGACAGCTACGCAAGGTCAATTCTGTTAGTCGTTGCATTTCAAGTGATATTGCATTCAGTTTTGCCACTGAGGGCTCTGGAACTGTTCTCTTATATGCATTTTATTTCTCTTTCAGGTCCATTTCTGTCGTGGTCCATCAGCAGTTTGAAGGGAATCTGCACGCTGTTCAATCTCAGACATTCGAAGTTTGTTACCGCCACAGTACATTTATTTTCCAATTTGATGCATTTCTTAGTGAAACTTAAGCCCCATTCGGAAGGGACAAGTTTTCTAAGTGATGTTCGAGTTAAATCATAAATTTATAATCATAAATTTAATCTATTATTAAAAACAAATTTAGATAAACTTCACATGAGTTTATGGAAGTGACTGTTTATAATAAATAGAGAGAAATTTACACTAAAAAAGCTTTTTTTAAGATTTAATTAGTTAAATTCCATTGAATTGAATTATCTTTAACGTTTTTTACTTGTATAATTAAGGATTGTTCAGTTAAAATGCGTAAGGATTATTTAATTCAATTTGATGGAATTTTATTATTAATTAAATTGCGTAAATCTTATTAAATGCTTTATTTTTCCTGTGTAGAAATGTATCATACCTGACACTGATATTAAAATGGCCAGTTTCCACGATTTATTAATCTAATTTTATTTTTTCATTGGATCCATCCATGATGAAATGAAATGAAACTATGCTAAATATTGATGTGCAAACGGTAGCTCAGGTAGGTCAAAAAACACATAAGGAGAAGCATTAGTATAATACAAAATCGGATTCGGACAGGATTAGATTTCTCAGAGTAGGTCATTTTCCCTGGAATTTTTAAATGAGGTTGTGTGAAAACAAACACAGACATGGCAGATTCAGACAGGATTAAAATCACAAAGCACGCCTGTGAAACATGAAAGCTTGTCTTGTCCAAATAAGGCTCCATGAGGAAAAATATAGGGTTGGAATTACTTTGTGAAATTTACTTGCAATTCCTGGGTGGAAACTCTTTCAAAGAAATTGAATTAAATTGGTGTGTAATGTTGCTGTTTGAGCAGAAACAACATCTGCAAACATCTTTTACAGAAATTACTTTTTAAGGACTACAACAAACGGCTGGTAGGGACTACAACGAGCTTCTTCCTGGGTTGGTGACATCACTAACCCCAAAATTTACATAAACCCCGCCCCCGAAAACACACAACAAAGGGGGCGGGAGAGTTGTAGTAGAGTGTTGTTGATGCCGTCATTTTACGCCGGACTGCTTCACGAACGAGGGTCAATTCAACGAAAAAAAGATGAACATGACGACACATGCTAGTGATGAGTTGATCAACTCCACAGCAACTACATCAATTTATCCACTAACCGTTCAGAAACGTCTAAAAGTTGGAACTTCTTCCTGAGTCTCTCCATCAGTGTCGGTTTGAACAATGTAAGGCCTCATAAAATCCTCATTTTGGCTGCGTGAGATTCTCCAGCTTTGTTGTTGTTGAGCTGTTAAAGCTCCGCCCTCTTCTAGAAAGGGGGCGGGGAGCAGCAGCTCATTTGCATTTAAAGTGACACACACAAACTGAGTGTTTTTGCTCACACCCGAATAGGACCAAATTTCACAAGCTATAATAAATGATCTGTGGGGAATTTTAGCTGAAACTTCACACACACATTCTGGAGACACCAGAGGCATTATAGGTCCGCTTTAAACATGAAATTTTGAAGTAGCCCAAAACTTACTTTAACTTTGAAAAAATAATTTTTAACAGCATGGGAATTGATTATCAGTGGCATAATTAAGTGAATGATTTAAATGAATTTTAAATGAAAATGGAATTTGTGACATCGGGAACCATTTTATTAAGACATTATTTATAATATTATAAGAATTATTATCCCATGGAATGGCATGCACTGAATCGTTCGCAATAAAACGAGGAACAAGCCTTTTTACAGGCAAGTAAAAAAGGCATTAAAAAAACAGCTTTAAATTAAATTTTGTTTATGTAAAATCAAATAAATGTCAGTGTTAATGAACGCAGTGTGACCCACATGAAGAGCACTGAGATCTGCTCACGGGAGGTTGATTACACCTGTAATTGATGCCGTCGGACGGCAGGATAAGCATGTTTCCAGTAATTAGCACAGCAAAATGAACGGTGGGATTTTGTTGCACTACCTTTCATAAAGTTCTCTAAATTTATTGTTGCGTACAGTCATTAGATTTCCTTCAGCTCTCCGCTGATATCAGATAAATGAATTGCACATTTGTGAATATAATTTCAGATTTCCGTCTGGGGTTGATCAATTATGTTTCCTAGTTTGTCCATCACAATCATGGAAAGGTCTCACAGAGAGTATGGATCAATAAGTTTATTACATAGTGCTTTCGTATTTACTACATTGTGACTCATTCTCAGCGTCTGATCCACAGTGTGATGTGGGTTTTTACCCAGAAACCCAGAGATTGACCAAAACAATTTGATAATGAAACAGTTTTCTTAGAAATTGCTAGTATTTATTTATTTTATTTTTTTACAATTAATTACAAAAAAACAGCAAGTAATGCATGAAATTTTGAAGTTGAAAGACTTAAATGGTGTTTTCGTGTCAAATGTACTCCAATAATCTTTACAGTTATTTACAAATTCAACTCAACATTTCATCATAAAGGCATAATACATCGTCCCAAATCAATGCATGACAAATAATACACAACTTTTTTTTTTTTTTTTCATATTTTAGCTGCAGGAGGAGAAATAAATCCTTTGAATTTGTTGTGCTGCCTGTTAAAGTGTTTGTTTTGGCACTTTTCTGTTTCATTTTCCCACTTTGAAGTTTGTGCAATTCGGTTAATAACAATATGGACAGACATAAAGAACAATATTTGCAATAAAAAGTCAGTTTCAACGATTTTCTAGATGATCATTAGGTATGATGCATGAATCAGTCTGTAAGTAATGACGGTTTTCATTCTTTAGTGACCTGATCCTTTAATGCATTACTCTTTAGAAGTAGATTTTACAGTGTATTCAACTGATTCGAATGCATGTTATAGAGCAGACTGAATGCATTCTATTGCATTAAGAATAAAAATATCTTTGAGATGCATTATATAATATAATTTTGAATGCATTATGCAATGCATGATAAAATGCTGGAAGTGAAGCTGGTGTGCAGTTGTTCAGTGTGCCGCACACACACACACACACACACACTACACCTTCAGTTGCAGTTGTCACTGCAGTGACCAGGGAAACAGGAATACGAGTTGAATAATGCAGGACTGTTCCCGTCTCCTCCTGCGTTTGTCCCTGAGCCGTCATGCTCTGTGGCTTCTTATTCCGCTCTTTCTTCTCACATTCTGTCTGTTCGGTTTCATGGATTGTTGAGCATCGCCTCTCAATTTTCTCTCAGGGCTGCTAGTTGAAAAAAATAGGTCACGAAAAAGAGTTTTTCTCATTTTTAGAACAGCTCTCGTACTTTGTGTGAGGGAATTGTTCACCTAAGATAAAAAGTGTAGCACCCTCATGTGTAGCTCGAGTCGTTTATGATCCGGTGTATGTTTGGAGACAGTCATGGTTAGAATACACTATAATTGAAGGTGCTTTAAGATTTCTCCTTCTGTTTTACACAGAGAAAATAACATGCAGATGAATAATTCCTTTAAAGGAGAGCACTTAAAAGCACTTAAAGTTGAGAGACGTGTTTTAATCATGATTTGTTTGTTTGTTTGTGCTCTCGTGTTTCTCCAGAGGTCTCTTCTCCTGGTGCGCTTTGATTGTTCTCCATGATATATTTTCTCTAAGATCATAACGTATTTTAGAAGTTCTATTCTTTTCAGGTTTTTGTCAATAATATGAACCTAATTCAAGACAGAGATACATTTGGGTATTTATCATATTCATGATACACTGTGATGGTACTTTTCAAAAGTTTGAAAGATTTTTGAAAGTCTCTTCTGCGTACCAAGGTTGCATTTAAAAATACAGTTAAAATAGTAATATTGTGAAATATTATTACAATGCAAAATAGCTGTTTTCTATGTGAATATATTGTAAAATGTAATTTATATCCTGTGATCAAAGCTGAATTTTCAGCATCATTACTCCAGTCTTCAGAGTCACATGATCCTTCAGAAATCATTCAGAAATCAGGTGCTGAAATTATCATCATTGTTGAAAACTTCCTATTAATACTTCTTTCTTCTGCTGAACACAAAGATATTTTGAAGAATGAGGGGAGCCCATTGACTTCCATAGTATTTATTTTATTTCTTTTTTTCATATAATTGGAGTCAATGGTACCCCACAAATGTTTGGTGACCCATATTCTTCACAATATCTTCTTTTATGTTCAGCAGAAGAAAGAACAACTTGAGGGTCAGTAAATGATGGCAGAATTTTCATTTTTGGGTGAACTATCCCTTTAAATGGCATTTTCCCACACAGATTCCATAAGGAAGAAAAATTCTGCAGCATCACATGTAGCTGCTGTATCTCTCACAGTGAATGCAATCCCAGAGTGCATTGTGATGAGATCTGTGCCCTTGATAGCTGCGTTTAACTCCACTTTTAGATATACACTCACGGAATTCCCGAAGCGCTTCCCCTCGGTGATCCCCACCGCCATTTTGACTTCATCAAGTGGGTGAGGGACGTTTATAGGGACAGACCCTCGACCCCTCTATTTTGACCGAAATATCTACTCAATATTTATGCTTCGGGTAGATCCACAGACCACAATGCACCGTGATAGTGATGTCACAGCAGATCGTGCTTAATTTACCCCCACAACTCTAGTGTACAATATTCGTAGTGTATAATACGTGTAGCTACCTTAAGATGACACTTTTTTATATAGTTTTTAATTATAATTTTTTTTTTAGGTTTTCTCCAACAGCCCAAGCATACATAAAGTGTTGTATTTAAACACATTGCAAGGGTTCGACACATTGTGGGTGCTTCTGCAAGGTAAGCAATGACAAAAATTGGCACATGCCAATTTAGAAAATAAAGTTTCTATATCGGCATTGATGTTTCCATGAAGAACCTTTAACATTCATGGAACCTTACTGGACAGAACAAAATTAGCTTATATTGTTATTATGAGTTACAATAATACATTCATCATTTACAATTTGATGCAGTTTATTTAAGATTATTGGCTGTTAATCACATTTTGTTAGACCACCATTTTATACATAAAGTTCAGTCATGAAACTCTAGATGGCGCAGGCTGATAGGTCCTTAACTCAATCTGCTTGCAATCACATCATTCTCTATAGGGCTCAGCCGATTGGTTCCTACTGTATCAGTAGCCAATGAGCTCGCTGCTCAACCTTCAAATACATGGTCAGAATTTGCTGTAGCAGTTTGCAGCGTGCTTTCAGAAACCCTCCTCCTTCCCCAGCTCCACCTGTATAGATCTGCTACAGGTTATTCATGTATGCTTGAATACAGCAGAAGCATGTCTACCTCGTTCACAGCAGCGAGTCGTGTTTGTTTTGGCAGTAGCAAGTCACGAACTTGATCTGCAGCAGCAGCGTGGCAGATCTATTCCACCAAGACTAAACATGTCAACATTGTCCTGTCCACTACCATCCCAAACACTCAGCGAGTTGTCATGACAGAATGACAGTAATTAAAAACAGGAATAAATCTTCACTGATTCATGAGACTAGTACAAAACAAAGCCCACAATTCATCTTAAAAAAAAAAAAGTAACATTTCTATTTGAGTTAATCAGAAATGATCACTAGAATGTTCTGAATACAAAAGTCTATATTTTTTGTCAGTTTTCAAAATGAAAACATCCTTTAAAGGCACGCCATGTAGTTTTCGCCTCTAGACGCCTCAAAACAAAGGCGGAGCTTGATGACGCCTTGATTTTGTGGAATCATGGGAGGTGTTGTCATCATGTCTACAGCCGACGGGACTCGGACAGATATCATATCCATGTGTAACCCCTCTACACGGGTCCGAGGTTTACTCGCACAGCAACTACTAGCTGGCCTCCGCTACACTCACCCCCCTAAACCTCACTCCCGTTCGGGTCACGGCACCAATGTAACCCCTCCACCCGAGTCCTACTCGACCCGCTCCGAGCCCACGTCTTCCAGCATGGGAGTCGGACGCTCTAACAAGGAGGCAAGAAGGGTGAGGTTTACTCGCACAACGACTACTAGCTGGCCTCCGTTACACATGGATGAGCTAATGTATTAAAGGTTTATTAACATTACTTTAGTATGATGTAGGGTGTTGGAGCGGAACGAGGCCGCTGGAGCGATTGCTAATGAGAGACAGGTGCGACACGCCTCGAGAGCAGTGGGACTTTTATTATGAAGCAGACGAGCACTGTTTATCATTTTAGATACATTTGAGTGTTGAACGTTGTAACACTTGTACTACAACACGTTGTAGACACTTTTTGCACACTGCAGTAAGATAGATCGATATTAGGCATGGTAAAACATGGATTTAAAACAATAAGACTTACTGTGTTGAGCTTTATAACATGATTAGTTTTCTGTCCATGAATGTATCCAAACAGATAAAACCGTTTAGCGGAATTAGAGTGTGACACGGCCATGATGTCATTGATCGGTGACGCACGGACTCGGTCCGCGTCCTGGTAAAAATTGCTTATTTCTCTGGATTTAAACATTCTTGGGTAATGTTACGTACACATGTCAACAAAATCTCTAACACATTTTAATCCAAAAATCTTACATATTGCACCTTTAATTCATAATTTAGGCTGATCACTCAACTCTTTGACTTTTATAATCAACATTTGACAGTAATTTTGTGTCTGATACATGGAGTAAATTAGTTATGGACAAATGGAAGTGGGAGGTTACATGACATAAATAAATACTCGTGAACTTTCTCTTTTTCGCTGTTTTGTTCCAGAGCTCAAGAATAGGTGAAAACCATTTATTGTAAACATTTAGCTGACATTAAGATGATGGATCTTTTTTATCGATCAAATTGATTACAGTTATTTTTCTGTTTTGATTCTTCAAGATAACTTGCCGCTCCTTTGAATACTAAACCGTTTCCATTCATTTCATCACTTCCTTGCAACTGATGCAACCTGTCGTACACGTGTGCTGCAGCACTGCAGGGCGTCAGGAGGAGTTTGCTCCAGCGCAGAGTGTCACGTATCAACAGAAAGCTCAGATGTAAATGAGAGTGCCGACGGTCCCGAGATGCACAGACTGCGGTTTCCAGTGTCTGAGGGGTCAACGCTCAGAACTGATCAAATCTGCATGCAAACAAGATGCAGGAACAGACAGCAGAAAGAGATGAGCTGTAATGATTTTACAGGCAATTTACAGACGTTTATTCTGCTTGTGTTTCACTGAGACCCAAATTTGTCATTTCTGTGCTGCTGAATGGAATTAAGATTAAGTTTCCAAAACATGCATAAAAAGGAATTACATTAACCATAACAGCTTCTGTTACATTTTTTTTATTAATTGAAAAGAAATAAACACAAACTGAAATAAAATTGAATAGGCCTATACTATAAAAAGAAAAAAAATCAGCTCATTGCCAATATTTTTCATTTTCATTTAGTTTGTTAAAGCACTAAGATAACTAAAACTAAATAAACTAAAACTTACATATTTAAAAAAAAAAAAAAAAAACTAAAACATGACAAAAAAATTGATAATACTCACAGAAAATATAATAATAAAATCAAATATAAAAATATTAACACATTTTCCTTTTTCCCTGTATTGTTGAAAAGCATAAATAAAGTTAAACCTAAAAAAAATATTCTATGCAGTTTACAGAAGCTTGTTTCCACCACTGATTAAAAAATAAAAAAAGTTTTTTTACTTTTTATCTCACAAATGGCAGATATAAACTCGCAATTTTGAGGAAAAAAAAAATCCTCAGAATCGCACTTTATAACTCACAATTGCAACTCGCAAAAACTTTATTTCTTGCGATTGTGAGTTTTATATCCCTCAATTCTTTGCCAGCAGTTTGATTGACAGGCGATCTGACCAATCATAACCCCGAATCCGCCATTTTGTCCGACAAAGCAGTCAGGGGAGTTAGTAGATTAACGTTGGTGAACTTGATAAATTGTGTGTCCTCACGTCTGAAACAACATTCCTTCTGATGTTCATTCATGTTTATTTGATGCTATAAATGAACTAGTTTGAAGAGATGATCGGTTCACGAGGAGCTACAGCGATCTGTCACCACACATTAAACACACACTAGACGCTATTTATTGATTAAACTTCTTTAAAAAATGACGATATATTA
This sequence comes from Zacco platypus, assembly GCA_038088235.1. Taxonomy (NCBI): domain Eukaryota; kingdom Metazoa; phylum Chordata; class Actinopteri; order Cypriniformes; family Xenocyprididae; genus Zacco; species Zacco platypus. The sequence goes on from CM076077.1 coordinate 3,040,586, forward strand.
AATATGAAACTGTTTCATATGTCTTTCGACATGTTGTCAGTGTCCTCTTTGCTCCTTGATGTATTTTTCACTTCGTGAGAACATGATGTGTGGCGTGAGAGCGCATAGCAACAGTTACTAAAGGGGGCGGGTCTTTGCGAAGAAAAAAGTTAGAATTGTGAGATAAAAAGCCGCAATTATCTTTTAAACAGTTTTATTCTGTGTATGCGGACATAATCTTCCGTAGTTTTTTGTTCAAGCATGAAATTTGTTAAATAGACTGAGAGCAAAAGTTATTTAAAAGGCTTTTAAAGTATATTTAATGTTCGCTCGCCGGGATTTTTCCCAAGTCAGACATGTTTCTGGATCAACATCTTCTGTTGATCCTGGAACCACATTTCTGTCAGAAAATTTAGTCCTAATCCTTTCCTGATCCCTAAACCTAACTCTATCCATAAATTATCCCTAAAATCAGTGGAAATGATGGGTGAATATCCCTGATGTAGAAGCACCTAACCCTGGTCGAAGCCTAAACATGACAAACTAAATGTGTCCCTCAAATCTGATTGGTTGTTTGGAATGTTGTTCCAGGATCAACAAAGACTTTGATCCAGGAACATGTTGCACTTGGTCTTTTACATGATTAAATCAGTTTTTGTATCCCAACAGGCTTGTGACCCACCGGTTGAACAACTGAAAACTCGCTTCTCCATCTGGACCGGACAGCTCAGTTTGAGCCACACAATGAAGTGAGACACTTACAAACAGACCCATCCCTCCAGCAGCACCTGATGTGGGTTTTGTGCCCGCAGGCTTCAGGACTGTAATGAGTGAACAGAACAATCTGGAGAAAACTGGCAGCGCTGAAAGGAAAGCGTATCCTCCCGTCTGCGGTGTTTCCTCTCTTGTGTTTCAGTCAAGCGCTCAAGAGCCCCTCCAAATGCTTTGGCTCTTAATGGTTTTGTTCACTCGACTGATCCAAGAGCCCGACGTTTGGCTCCGCACGGATCCCTCGGGGGATTCTGGAGAAACAGCCAGCCTCCAGTCGAAATTCCTTTTACTGGTGATGTTTGTCTGTTTTCTAGGTTTTTTTATAGTTTAATTAAAGTTTACATTTTAATTAGAATTTTTTTTTTAAAAATAAAAAGCATTTTTTTTTTTTAGATAAGTTTATTTTATTCAAAAATGTTGTTAAATAAATGAATTACAATTTAAACTATAAAGTACATATTTGCTAAACAAATTTTATTATTATAGTGGATTATTATAATCAAATATGGTTCTCAAAAGACTTAATCATAAATTGTTGTGCCAATAAATTTCCAGGTGCATTTATATATGAAGAAATATATTAACATGAAGAAATTGAATTAATTACTTTAATTATTGAATCATTAAATTAATTATAAAATTATAAAATAATAACATTTGATACATGCATGCTTTTATACAACAACTTTGTTGGCGGAGGAAAAAAAACTAAATAATGTTGTATAAAAGTAATATCACAATTAAAACTGAAACTAAAAAGGATTTATTATTATTATTCCTTGAGTTTTTTTCTGAATTATTACAATATTTTTACTAGATTCTTACTGTATCCCACTTTATTTGCATGAATGTTTGATTGAAATAATTATTATTGATGAAAATAATTGTTAAACCATTTCAGTATATATAGACACACTATGTGTGTATATATATATATATATATATATATGTATGTATGTATATATATATATATATAATATATATATTTATACACACACACATACATTATATATATATATATATACATATATACACACATATATATATATATATGTATGTATGTATATATATATATATATATATATATATATATATATATATATTTATATATACACACACACACATATATATATATATATATATATATATATATATGTATGTATGTATATATATATATATATATATATATATATATATATATATATTTATACACACACATACATTATATATATATATATATATACACGGACACACAATAAAATGTAAAAAAAAATATTTTAGCATATTTATTCAGCGTATGAATGCTGAATCTCTCTTTTTTCCATTTGACTGTCTGACTAAAGGTCATATTGGAGGATGATCTGCGTTAGGGTAATATATTAGCATTATTTAGTTTGATTCTGAGATGTCATTGGTGAATGTGTATCGAGGCTTATTGAGGGCAAAGGTTCTGATCCTATGGCACTTACCCTTATAAGAAAAGCAAATTGAATTTGCATAGCTACACCACAGCACTGGTAATAATGGGATGGCGTGTCGAGTGGGGCACAGGTAATGACACTAATGACAAATCTGTACTAGTAATTTGCATGTAAATAGCTGTCTTTATGGTGGGCGCACTGGTGCAGACTGAAACAATATGATTACATCTCGCTTCACAGCTTGAGCTGCTCTTTCTAATCCAATGAATAGTATGTTGCGGACCTATGGGGCACAATTATGGCACAAGAGAGAGATGAGAGTGTGACACGACGTGGTCTAAACAGACAGAGAAATTGGCCTTTAGAGCACTTTATGCCAGGCTGCAATCAAATTTGGAAGACGTCTGTTATGTTTCTGGGGTAATTTAAGAGAAAAGATGATTTGAGGTTAGAGAAGTCAGCTCAGAACGAGAAAGACTCTTCAGTATTGAATGTATTATCCTTAAAGAGGAATGTTTTTTAATTATTTTATTTTTGAATTTGATGTACAACTTATAAGAGAGCTTATCTTTGTCTTGCTTGATGCTGCCGAATTAACCTAGTGATATTAAACGGGTGGTTGATGATGATTTCACTTTTTTAACTTTAGTTAGTGTGTAATGTTGCTGTTTGAGCAGAAAAAACATCTGCAAAGTTACGACTCTTAAACTTCAATGCAAAGGGAGATATTTTATTTTACAGAAATTCTGTTTAAGGACTACAACAAACGGCTGGTTGGGACAACAACGAGCTTCTTCCCAGGTTAGTGACATCACAAACCCCAAAATTTACATAAACCCCGCCCCCAAAAACATGCAACAAAGGGGGCGGGGGGACAAATTTTCAAGTTCAAGTTCACCAACGTTAATCTACTAACTCCCCTGACTGCTTTGTCAGACAAAATGGCGGATTCAGGGTTATGATTGGTCAGATCGCCTGTCAATCAAACTGCCGGGGAAGGGTCAGTTGCAAGTTATAATGTCAGAATTGAGGGATATAAACTCACAATTGCAAGAAATAAAGTTTTTGCGAGTTGATTGGTCAGATCGCCTGTCAATCAAACTGTTTGCGAAGGGCCAATTGACAATGAATGCGTGATGAATGACTCCTTCAGAAATCATTCTGATTTGCTGTTCAAGAAACATTTATGATTATTATTATCAACAGTTTATACGCATATCAAAACTGAATATTTTTGTTTAAACTCTGATACGTCCAGTCAGCTCAGGAACCGCAAAGCTAGAGCAGGTCACATGCTGCGTTCGCCCAATCAGTGACACTGACGCAGCAAATATGCAAATAAGGATGTTAAGGTTTCGGGAGCGTACGATGCGAAAGCCCTATTGAGCACAACAATTAACTGAAGAAAGGTTTTCATAAGAACATGGTCTTTGTTGATTATGCTCTAATGAAATTTTGATCCTCAGTGTAAACTCGTGTGTTTCAGTGTCGATATCACACTCACCGGCTGCTCTCTCGTCCATCTAGCGCAGCTGAGGTCCAGCCGAGCAGGTGCACAACACCGTCGCTGCCTGAATTCATCCTTTGTTCGGTTTAATGCGAGCGATTGCCGAGCCGTATAATCAGCGGCTCTAACCTTTCAGCAAAACACAAGCCACAAGAGAAATACTACGAGCAGTAAGGTCCCATTATACTGGCCGAACACTCGTTTGTCTGCTGGATGTGGGTTTGTGTGCTGCAATTAGGAAGCATTATGAAGACTCAATTAAACAATTATGAGCTCAGCTCGGGCCTCAGCGCTCGCAGTCCCCTGAAATTCAAGAATAAAAGAGTTTTAGAGCTTTCTTCATTGGATTACACCGATGTGGTGCGGTTTGATGCTGTCAAAAAGCACTTTGTTTACACATAATTTTAAAATCATCCACCTAGATCACATATTTTTAACATAAGTAATAAACTTTAATGTGAATGTATTTGTCAGTCATACATGAGTGGAACGGGTGAGATTTCTACTACACTCAAAACAATCGGGCGTAGTTTGATTTTCGCTGTTCTTGTTGCATTTACACGACATTAACCAGCAAATGCATTCGAGTGAATAGCTAAAGTATTTTTTCACTGTAACTTCAAAGGAACAAGCAAGACAATGTTGTCGAAACTAGCGCTGGATACCTGAGGTAATTTTATGTCACGCTGTTTGCTTGTTTATATTTAATGATCTTGCGTTAATAGCCTACTTCTCACCATTTATTCTGAGGGTGTATAACCGATTGTTTTCCATATATATCCATTTTCTTGAAAAGAGTGTTTGACTTGTCAGACAACGGTGGCTTTTTATGCCCTTGGAGCCCAATGGAGCCCTTAAAGGGTTAGTTCACCCAAAAATGTAAATTCAGTCATTAATTCCTCATGTGGTTCTACACCTGTAAGATCTTCGTTCATCTTCAGAACACAAATGAAGATATTTTTGATGAAATCCGATGGTTCAGTGAGTCTCTATTGACAGCAAGATAATGAACACTTTCAATGACCAGAAAGACACTAAAACATATTTAAAACAGTTCATGTGAGTACAGTAGTTCAACCTTAATATTATAAAGTGACAAGAATACGTTTTGTGCACCAAAAATAACAAATTAGTGACTTTATTCAACAATATCTAGTGATGGACGATTTCAAAGCACTGATTCATGAAGCTTTACGAATCTTTTGTGTCGAATCAGTGGTTCGGAGCGCCAAAGTCACGTGATTTCAGTAAACGAGGCTTCGTTATGTCATAAGAGATTCAAAATTTCAATAGTTCACATGATTTTGGCAGTTTGATACACGAACTGAATCACTGATTCAAATCAAAAGATTCGTAAAGCTTCATGAATCAGTGTTTTAAAATCGTCCATCACTAGATATTGTTGAAAAGTCGTCATTTTGTTTTTTTGCCGCACAAAAAGTATTCTCATGGCTTTATAATATTAAGGTTGAACCACATGAACTGTTTTAAATATGTTTTAGTGTCTTTCTGGTCATTGAAAGTGTTCATTATCTTGCTGTCAATAGAGACTCACTGAACCATCGGATTTCATCAAAAATATCTTCATTTGTGTTCTGAAGATGAACGAAGATCTTACGGTTGTAGAACAACATGAGGAATTAATGAATTTTAATGAATTAATGAATTAATGAATTTGAATTTTTGGGTGAACTAACACTTTAAATTAGAACGGATTCTGATTGGCCGTCAGTGTTTAATTGTTCAATAGCTGGAAAAATAGTGGACAGTGCTATTACTTTATTTTACAGTCTTTTATTTTTAGAGCTATATCTTTATTGTTATTTGTATAGTTATCGTTCTTGTGTGAATGGGCCTTTTTAAAAATCTGTTAATTGTGAAGTCAGTGACTAGATGTGCAATAGTCACGGTCTCATTCAGACAGACATCAGACGTCCAGCAGCCGCTCTGATAATCCTCGGCTGAGAGCCTGTGGCCCTGAAACTGAGCTGCTTCCTTTAATACTGTCACAGTCAAACCGCACAGATGCGGCGCTGTGGCTTAATGCAACGCTTGTGCAGAAAATGTTAAACTCGGTCACAGATGTGTCACGGCCTGTTGTGTTTCTTATGTGCAAAAATGTTATGTTGTTTTTTTTTATAGTCAGTTTCTTCTTTAAATTCATATCATATGATATGAATTATGATAGACTTTCATATGATAGACTGGTCGGGATTGGTAAGATTATTTATTTATTTTTTCGTTTTTGAAAGTCTCTTTTGCTCACCAAGGCTGCAATTATTTGATTCGGTAAAAACATTAATATTTTGAAATATTATTACAGTGGATTTCTATGTGAATATATTTTAAAATGTAATTTACATCCAGTGATCAAAGCTGAATTTTCAGCATCATTACTCCAGTCTCCAGAGTCACATGATCCTTCAGAAATCACTCCATGCTGATTTGAAAACCATTTTTTTAAACCCCATTGGCTGATCATTTTTAAGCAAAAACTCACTTAATTTTGATACCTTTTTCAAAAAACAAACAAGACTTCTTATGTCATTTTTCTTAAGTAAATGCTTTTTTATTTAAAGGATTAGTTCACTTCAGAATTAAAATTTCCTGATAATTTACTCACCTCCATGTCATCCAAGATATTTGTTTTTCATTCTTCAGTCGAAAAGAAATGAAGGTTTTTGAGGAAAACATTCCAGGATTTTTCTCCATATAATGGACTTCAATGGGGTTCAACAGGTTGAAGCTCCAAATGTCAGTTTCAAAGACTCTACATGATCTCAGACGAGGAATAAGAGTCTGATCTAGAGAAACCATCAGTCATTTTCTATTAAAAATAATAAAAATAAAATACTTTGCAATACACACATGCTTGCCGTGCGCTACCGCGTGACATCCGACATCGTTGTTTTACTCTTTTTTGTAAAGGGTGTTTGGCTTCATCTTTGCATGTTTAATTTGTAAACACTTTCTCGGTTCCTTCGTGACTTTTCCAACGCGATTACAAGAGCAGTTTGACGAGCATTTGTTGTTAAAAAGTATATTATTTTTAGAAAATGGCCGATGGTTTCTCGAGATCAGACTCTTATTCCTCGTCTGGGATCATGTAGAGTCTTTGACACTGACATTTGGACCTTCAATCTGTTGAACCCCATTGAAGTCCACTATATGAGGGATGTTTTCCTCAGAAACCTTCATTTCTTTTCGACTGAAAAAAGAAAGACGTGAACATCTTGGATGACATGGAGGTGAGTAAATTATCAGGACATTTGGATTCTGAAGTAAACTAATCCTTTAAAGAATGTTTAGATATTTATACTGGAAAACAACACAAAATACTCTTAGTAAGAAAATCATTTTTTGCAGTGTATGAGCAGCAACTTTTTATTTTTATCTTCATTTTCATCATTTATTTTACTACCCAAACACAAATATAATGGGAAAAATGTGCACATTTACTGACTCTATGCTGAAGGAATAGTTGTTTATTAATATTAATAATTGGATGAAACAATAGCTTCAGGCAGTTTAAAGGTGATTTGCAACCCGTGTAGCAACTTGGCACATTAAAATTTAAAGCATGTTTATCTGCATTTTACAAAGAACTCATGCGTCTTAATCATTTAGAATTCAATAGCTTACAAATTCTTCTTCGTTTAGTAACATCAGGGCTGGGTAGGTTCCTTTTAAAATGTATTTCACTACAGATTATAAAATACATGCTTTAAAAACTAATTTGTAATGTATTGCGTTACATTACTCAAGTTTAGTAACTTAATCTAAATATTTTAGAATACTTTGGAATACTAATAAGTGTGGAACAAACACAAAAAAGGTAATTGCAAGTTTTTATCTCACAATTCTGACTTTTTCCCTCAGAACTGCGTGATATAAAGTTGCAATTGCGAGTTATAAAGTCAGAATTATGAGATATAAACTCACAATATTGAGAAAAGTCAGAATTATGAGATATAAACTCGCAATATTGAGAAAAGTCAGAATTATGAGATATAAACTCACAATATTAAGAAAAGTCAGAATTATGAGATATAAACTCACAATATTGAGAAAAGTCAAAATTATTAGATATAAACTCACAATATTGAGAAAAGTCAGAATTATGAGATATAAACTCACAATATTGAGAAAAGTCAGAATTATGAGATATAAACTCATACTAAATTCACAATTGCAAGAAAAAAAGTCAGTATTGCAAGTTTATTTCTCTCAATTCTGACTTTATAACTTGCAATTGTGAGTTTAAATCTCGCAATTCTCAGAAAAAGACGTCAGAATTGTGAAATGCAAACTCATAATTGTGAGGAAAAAACAAATTGTGAGAAAAAGTTGCAGTGACGAGTGAATAATAAAATGACTCACAAAACATGAAAACAGTCGTGGATCATCAGGTCATGACAGGACAGTTCAGTTGACAGTTGGGCAATTTTTTTAAATAAATTCAGTCATTTTGTCTTGTTCAGGACAGAACTAAATAAAAATAACAACATTTTTATGATCCTCTTAAAAGTATTAAAATGTTATTAAACTTAACTCCGCTTTTTCAGACGGTCAGAGTCAGAGAATCACCAATTGCTGTTTAAATTACATTAAAATTCAAAGTAATCACTTTGGTAATCTAAAATACTTTTCAGATATAACTGTAATCTGATTACCACCCATTTAAAATGTAACTGTAATGAAATACAGCTATTCAAAATTTGTATTTTAAATACGTAACTAAGTATTTCGTTACTCCCCAACCCTGAGTAACATACACTGAATGTCATTCTGGCTTTGACAGAGCATATGTTGATCTTGTGCATCTGTAATCTTGCTCTTCTGATGAAACTGACTTCATACAGACAGAGATTGTGTCGTGTGTTCCTGTATAAAGGCTTATTTGTCAGAAATGCGTCCTTGTTCTTCCCGTGTGCTTGTGAAGGCCGCGGCGCAGAGCGTTTGTTGCATTTAATGCCGTGGCATCCAAGGTGAAATCTCACAAACACAATGCAGTCGTTCTTTTCTAATGTGTGGTTTTGATTATTTCAGTCCAGCCATTCCTTCAACAGACGGCTCTGAGGAAAGTGAAGTCCTGACAGCGCCGCTCGTCTTCATTAGACGGATGGTAATTATGTATAATGAAGTGCTCAACGCAGTCAGCTTATTTTTATAGGTGACAGAACCATAATTGAGATGCTCAAATACATGAATATTAAAAGGAAACATGTAAGCACAAATCACCTTGAGGAGGAACATTTGCTTTCAGTTACTAAAAAAGAAAAAAAGAGAAGACTTTCTATTTCAAATAGAGAAAGAGAGAGAGAGAGAGAGAGATGGATGTGTTGTCCATCAGGTAGTAATAATTTCTTCAGGTATTCAAAAATCTCTCTTACAGCACATAATTAGTGCTTCATCGCATCACAGCAGATGGATTGCTAACATCTGCCGCAGAACGTGTCGTGATTTAATTTACCTGATTGCTTGTTGCTTGATATTTGTTTTGTTTTGTTTTGCAGGGCGGTTGATCTTATCGAGGCTTATCCAGAAAACCGCTCCCCAAAGGTGGAGGAACAATGATCTTTCCCTGAGTGTTAATAGGAAGGAATCTGCATTGAAATGAGCAACTACTGTGAGTGATGCTGGATGAAATCAGACATAATGAGACATTTCTTTCATATGTCTATCGTCCTCCTCACTCCTGTCAGAGGAGCAGCGTTTCTGTGATCACCGGTGTAAATGCGGTGATAATGAGTGTCAGTAATAGAGATGAGACAGATGATGAGATCTCACCTTTAGAAGAGTCTGAGCAGGTGATCAATTCTACATAAGGACGGGCTTCACGTCACGACAGAAACATGGTTTTGACTCAATGAATGTCTCGAAGACAGCTGATGACTCTAAGATGAGAAAACATGTTCAAGTCATGTTTCATCCCTATATATATATATATATATATATATATATATATATATATATATATGTAGTCATAGACTCATTAGCTGCTTTGTAAATCTGTCTTAAAGGGTTAATTCACCTAAAAATGAAAGTTCAGTCATTAATTCCTCATGTGGTTCTACACCCGTAAGATCTTCGTTCATCTTCAGAACACAAATGAAGATATTTTTGATGAAATCCGATGGTTCAGTGAGTCTCTATTGACCGCAAGATAATGAACACTTTCAATGTCCAGAAAGATACTAAAACATATTTAAAACAGTTCATGTGAGTACAGTGGATCAACCTTAATATTATAAAGCGACGAGAATACTTTTTGTGAGGCAAAAAACCAAAACTATTTTCCGACGCTTCTTCAAAGCTTTACAAATCTTTTGTTTTGAATCAGTGGTTCGGAGCTCCAAAGTCACGTGATTTCAGTAAACGAGGCTTTGTGACATCATAAGTGATTCAAAATTTCAATAGTTCACGTGATTTTGGCAGTTTGATACACGAACCAAATCACTGATTCGAAACAAAAGATTCGTAAAGCTTCATGAATCAGTGTTTTGAAATCGTCCATCACTAGATATTGTTGAAAAATCGTTATTTTGTTTTTTTGCCGCACAAAAAGTATTCTCGTGGCTTTATAATATTAAGGTTGAACCTCATGAACTGTTTTAAATATGTTTTAGTGTCTTTCTGGTCATTGAAAGTGTTCATTATCTTGCTGTCAATAGAGACTCACTGAACCATCGGATTTCATCAAAAATATCTTCATTTGTGTTCTGAAGATGAACGAAGATCTTACGGGTGTAGAACCACATGAGGAATTAATGACTGAATTTACATTTTTGGGTGAACAAACACTTTAAGACATTCATTGTAACCAAACATCCCTGTTTGTGGAGTTTGGGCCACGAAAATACTAGCAGATAGTTTGTAATGTGCATTTATTTGGGGATAAAATGTGCTAAAAACAATGTATAATAATGAATATGTGTGCATATGTATATATATATATATATATATATATATATATATATATATATATATATATATATTGTTTACTATTTGCATTAATCAAACTCCACATAAACTCCACATAATGGAAAGTTTGGTAACACATAATTAGACATTCAGTCATCTAGAATAGTTTAACCACTGCTGTCAATAAGACTTATTGAATCTTGAACGTAAATCACTGAAGACACAGACAGAGAGCACCATTAGAACAGACCCTTCAGTCTGTAGTAAATACATCCTGTCATGTGACATTTCGGGCATCATTTAGCATTCGCACAAAACCGCTGATGCATCAGCTCTGCGCAAGAACAGTCTGAGTCGAGCTCCATGATAAAGAATTATGATCGTTCAGCCTTTTAAAATAATGAAACGTTCGTTTTTTGTGTGCGTCGGCTTAAAAATGAAACATGAGGTTCATTATTTTGTAAAAACCTTCAAATTGAGCAGCTTGCAAACCACGCATACTGATTCTCCAGATTGCGATTGGTGAAAAAGATTGATTCATGCATTATTGTGTTTGATGCTTATACAAACTACCAACATGAGAAATCCCTGCCTGAGGAAAACGCTTAGTGGGAGCATTTTTAAAGGATACTTTGTTTTCCATAGCCTGTTTTGTTTATTTGTTAATATAAAAGCATTGGTGTCTTTTAATGAGGACTTTTCCATTAACATTCCTTTATATATACACTCACCTAAAGGATTATTAGGAACACCATACTAATACTGTGTTTGACCCCCTTTCGCCTTCAGAACTGCCTTAATTCTACGTGGCATTGATTCAACAAGGTGCTGAAAGCATTCTTTAGAAATGTTGGCCCATATTGATAGGAGAGCATCTTGCAGTTGATGGAGATTTGTGGGATGCACATCCAGGGCACGAAGCTCCCGTTCCACCACATCCCAAAGATGCTCTATTGGGTTGAGATCTGGTGACTGTGGGGGCCATTTTAGTACAGTGAACTCATTGTCATGTTCAAGAAACCAATTTGAAATGATTCGAGCTTTGTGACATGGTGCATTATCCTGCTGGAAGTAGCCTTCAGACGATGAGCACATGGTGGTCATGAAGGAATGGACATGGTCAGAAACAATGCTCAGGTAGGCCGTGGCATTTAAACGATGCCCAATTGGCACTAAAGTGCCTAAAGTGTGCCAAGAAAACACCCCCACACCATTACACCACCACCACCAGCCTGCACAGTGGTAACAAGGCATGATGGATCCATGTTCTCATTCTGTTTACGCCAAATTCTGACTCTACCATCTGAATGTCTCAACAGAAATCGAGACTCATCAGACCAGGCAACATTTTTCAAGTCTTCAACTGTCCAATTTTGGTGAGCTCGTGCAAATTGTAGCCTCTTTTTCCTATTTGTAGTGGAGATGAGTGGTACCCGGTGGGGTCTTCTGCTGTTGTAGCCCATCCGCCTCAAGGTTGTGCGTGTTGTGGCTTCACAAATGCTTTGCTGCAGACCTCGGTTGTAACGAGTGGTTATTTCAGACAAAGTTGCTCTTCTATCAGCTTGAATCAGTCGGCCCATTCTCCTCTGACCTCTAGCATCAACAAGGCATTTTCGCCCACAGGACTGACGCATACTAGATGTTTTTCCCTTTTCACACCATTCTTTGTAAACCCTAGAAATGGTTGTGCGTGAAAATCCCAGTAACTGAGCAGATTGTGAAATACTCAGACCGGCCCGTCTGGCACCAACAACCATGCCATGCTCAAAATTGCTTAAATCACCTTTCTTTCCCATTCTGATATTCAGTTTGGAGTTGAGGAGATTGTCTTGACCAGGACCACACCCCTAAATGCATATATATATGAAATCATACATCAGAAAAATCCTGACGTTGAAGTTTTCTGAGTTTTCTCAGCTTTTTCCTCACATTTTTACAGTGTAATTAGCAACACATCAATGCTTTCAAGCTTCAAATGGCTTTCAAACCCTTTTAAATTTTCTTTTAAACTGTCAAGTCAACATTCCGACTTTTCTGAACTTTAATTTCCAAGTTATTCTTGTGACACGGGTCACTTTCAAACATGATCAACTAAGCTGAAATGTATTTTTGTAAATTTATGTGCTCAAAAAGTCATTTCAGCATATCGACAGTCCATAAACCTTACCTCCGGCAAACTATATTTAACTTCATTATAGTCGGCCAGGCATGTATGAACTATCTGAAGGGCGGAGAGCAGAGACGAGATCTCCATCAAGGGCGGCTAATAAATCAAAATGAGCGACAGCACGCACTCATTCCCTCTAAGCTTGACGAATGCGCTCTAATCTGGTTTCATGTCGTTTTCTCATTCACATAAACCCCACATTCTGCCACCGCCATCTGCGATCTTACGGATAAAGACAGCGCCAAATATAATTTCTGGAGGTTTATGAGCTCTAGTTGACACAAGCATGTCTTTTGATCGCTGGAAGTATGAAGAGATCTTGCTCTCAAGGACGAAGGAGGTGCAGAGAACAGGCTTTCCAAACACGTCCTGCCTTCATGCTCTCTGGAGCTGATGCGTTTTCTCTGTCTGTCGCCCTGAGATAGAATGTAAAGAGACGATTCAGCCTGAAGGCGGTTTTATCTTTATTACAGGAGAGTTCTGCCAGATTCACCGTTTCTCTGCTTTGTCCTGAACCTCCAACAAAACAGTGTTGAATTGAAGCTCATGGAAATGTAACGGAGAATATGGCTCGGGGAATATATCGCAGGGCCTGCATGGACAAACAGCAGGTCTTATTTCTGAAAGCAAGTTTCTGGTTTGTCATTCTCTGTCATATTCACTGTCAGACAGTCTCAGTCTCAGACAGACTTGGGTTTTCAATCTTTTAGATGCCACAGTCCTCCAAATATGATCATCCTTGTGTGAGAGACACCCATCCTAAAATTTAAAGACATATTATTGACACAATTAATACACTAAAACAAAATATAAATGTAAAATTGGTTAATATTAAGTTACATTATCATGTGTTTTCTACTCACTATAGGCCTGCTGTTAAAATATATTTAATTTTAGTCTATTTTATTTATTTATTTATATTATTCACTTCTCTATTTATTTATTTTAATCTAATCTATTTAATAGATTAATAACTAAGATATTTTTATTTTAATCACATTTTATATATTTATTTATATTTATTTATTATACAATTAATTTGTTTTAATCATATTATTAATTAAATTATTTAATGATTGACACTGGTAGGTCACATGAACATGACAAATGTACATTCATACTAAACACATTCATACTATATTTAGAATGTACTTTTTAGTAGTCATGAAGTAATTACTTGAGTAGTTAATTATTCAAAACAAGCTGTAAGATGCAGCCAGTGACACTCATTTTCATTTTTTTTTTTATCTAAATATGCTCGAGACTGGCTTCTTTGAGCGTTGTGGCTTTTCTGCATCAGTGTCATATATATATATAATGTTTATACGTCTCTTGAGAACCTAGAACGTGATGCAGTGCAATTATTTTACATATATCATATATGTAATATAAAGTACTGTGTAATATAAATGATCTTTATTTGTATCTTTATACTGTTCGCGTGGCGACAAAAGCTCATTAAAATGGGATGATTTGATTTGACAATGCCGCACCGACTCTTATTCTACCTGGCAGAAATTTGGCCGTCCTGAAGACGGCACGCTTTGACCAATCAGATGAAAGGGGCGTTTAAGCGCCGCCCACATGTGCGAATGAAATATCAAAGCCATAAACCGATAAGTAAAACACGAACGAAAAATGAGAAATCGGTCTAAAAATCACCTCATTTTACATTTGTTAAACTAAACGAAAATATGAATAAAAGCTGTTTTATTCAAAATTTCATTCCATATATTCAAGTTTCATTCCATATATTCAGACTTTCATTTAATATATTTAAGTTTCATTCCATATATTTAAGTTTCATTCCATATGTTTAAGTTTCATTCCATATAGTCAGACTTTCATTCCATATATTTAAGTTTCATTCCATATATTCAAGTTTCATTCCATATATTCAGACTTTCATTTAATATATTTAAGTTTCATTCCATATATTTAAGTTTCATTCCATATGTTTAAGTTTCATTCCCTATATTCAAGTTTCATTCCATATATTCAGACTTTCATTTAATATATTTAAGTTTCATTCCATATATTTAAGTTTCATTCCATATATTTAAGTTTCATTCCATATAGTCAGACTTTCATTCCATATATTTAAGTTTCATTCCATATATTTAAGTTTTATTCCATGTTTCATTCCATATATTCAGACTTTCATTCCATATATTTAAGTTTCATTCCATATATTCAACTTTCATTCCATATATTCAACTTTCATTCCATGTTTCATTCCATATATTCAAGTTTCATTCCATATATTCAGACTTTCATTTAATATATTTAAGTTTCATTCCATATGTTTAAGTTTCATTCCATATAGTCAGACTTTCATTCCATATATTTAAGTTTCATTCCATATATTCAACTTTCATTCCATATATTCAACTTTCATTCCATGTTTCATTCCATATATTCAACTTTCATTCCATATATTCAGACTTTCATTTAATACATTTAAGTTTCATTCCATATATTTAAGTTTCATTCCATATGTTTAAGTTTCATTCCATATAGTCAGACTTTCATTCCATATATTTAAGTTTCATTCCATATATTCAACTTTCATTCCATATATTCAACTTTCATTCCATGTTTCATTCCATATATTCAACTTTCATTCCATATATTCAACTTTCATTCCATGTTTCATTCCATATATTCAAGCTTCATTCCATATATTCAAGTTTTATTCCATATATTCAAGTTTCATTCAACATATGCAAGCAATCATATTATATATATTATAATTTCCTAAATGGCATGCCATACATATGTCACCTAAATGTATATAGTTGATATATATATATATGACAAATGATTATATATGACAAATGTCTAATTTTCTCTCGTTTCAATTAAATTTATATATATATAAAACACAGACTGATGAATGAGCCTGTCCTCCCCGCCCTGGTTATCTAATAGTTTTGATCATCATATTATTTTCTTGAAGTGTGTGTAGTTGTTTGAACCTCCCTAAGAAGAGATTGTGAGCTCTGGTCCGTCATGGCACCAGTCCTCTGTCCATCTGGGGATTTAATGAGGCTGGAAGAGGCCTGTCGATGCCAGCCTGCCCACCTCGGGTCCCCATCACTCTCCGGACGCCCATGATGACTCGGCAGCCCTCCTCATGAGACGTGTTTGAGCTCGTGCGGTGAGTCAGATGAGACAGTCTGCCGCACACATGCTCAGATGTGAGAGTGACATTAAAAGAACAGAAATATTTCTGACTAAGTATTATTGATGAGAGTGTGTGTAAATGAAACTTTTACACTGTTACACAATTAATCACATAAAATGCAAGCTGTTGTTGATCACTTTACAAGTTGCCCAGTTGGATCCTTGTATAAGTGGGTGTTTCTTCTCGGCTTATATGCATGCATATCTGATGATGCACACAGTTTCTTCATGTGGTTTTTTACATTATGTAGTCCCAGATCCATTTTTGCCTTGAGGTCCATGAAATATTGATTCCAGACAAAATGGTGCTGTTTGTATTAAATCCGCTCGGTGTAATGTATTTGCATATTAGAGACCTACATAGGGCCTTCACTGTCTATTGCACTTGTGATTAATGCAGTTTCTCCATTCAATCCACCTTCCCTCTTTATCACATCACAGGACATATGCTGCGTCTATTACAGGAATTTATAATGTATATTTGATAAAGCACATGAAATCTTGAGTATAATATGTTACTTCAGCTAAACTGCGTTGCTAAGGGAAGGAACTTCTGATTTTGGGGGAAAAAAAAAAAAACTTTGGGAATTTGTAGAAGTCATCTCCATTTGAACAGTATTTTACTGATAGTAACTTCCATGTTGCTCCCTTTTGTCTTTGAACAGATGCAAACGTTTATGGGATGGTTTAGGGGCTAAATGATTGAGATATATTTTGAAAGATATGAAAAAAATTTACAGTTATATATTGTTGCTGCTTATTTACTGGGAACAAAAATGAATTAAATCTCTTTGAGCAGAAACACAAGTCGCTAATGAAATGTCTCCAAATGAAGTTTATTTCGTTGTGTTGCGGCTTTATTACGTTGTGTTGCGGCTTTATTTCGTTATGTTGCAGCTTTATTTCGTTGTGTTGTGGCTTTATTCCGTTGTGTTGCAGCTTTATTTCGTTGTGTTGTGGCTTTATTCTGTTGTGTTGTGGCTTTATTTCGTTGTGTTGTGGCTTGTTTCTGTTGTGTTGTGGCTTTATTTCGTTGTGTTGTGGCTTGTTTCTGTTGTGTTGTGGCTTTATTTCGTTGTGTTGTGGCTTTATTCTGTTGTGTTGTGGCTTTATTTCGTTGTGTTGTGGCTTTATTTCGTTGTGTTGCGGCTTTATTCCGTTGTGTTGTGGCTTTATTCCGTTGTGTTGCGGCTTTATTTCGTTGTGTTGTGGCTTTATTGCGTTGTGTTGCGGCTTTATTTCGTTGTGTTGTGGCTTGTTTCCGTTGCGTTGTGGCTTTATTTCGTTGCGTTGCGGCTTTATTTCGTTGTGTTGTGGCTTTATTCTGTTGTGTTGCGGCTTTATTTCGTTGTGTTGTGGCTTTATTCTGTTGTGTTGCGGCTTTATTTCGTTGTGTTGTGGCTTTATTCTGTTGTGTTGTGGCTTTATTCTGTTGTGTTGTGGCTTTATTCTGTTGTGTTGTGGCTTTATTCTGTTGTGTTGTGGCTTTATTTCATTGTGTTGTGGCTTTATTTCGTTGTGTTGCGGCTTTATTCCGTTGTGTTGTGGCTTTATTCCGTTGTGTTGCGGCTTTATTTCGTTGTGTTGTGGCTTTATTGCGTTGTGTTGCGGCTTTATTTCGTTGTGTTGTGGCTTGTTTCCGTTGCGTTGTGGCTTTATTTCGTTGCGTTGCGGCTTTATTTCGTTGTGTTGTGGCTTTATTCTGTTGTGTTGCGGCTTTATTTCGTTGTGTTGTGGCTTTATTCTGTTGTGTTGCGGCTTTATTCCGTTGTGTTGCGGCTTTATTTCGTTGTGTTGTGGCTTTATTCTGTTGTGTTGTGGCTTTATTTCGTTGTGTTGCGGCTTTATTCTGTTGTGTTGCGGCTTTATTCCGTTGTGTTGCGGCTTTATTTCGTTGTGTTGTGGCTTTATTCTGTTGTGTTGTGGCTTTATTTCGTTGTGTTGCGGCTTTATTTCGTTGTGTTGCGGCTTTATTTCGTTGTGTTGTGGCTTTATTCTGTTGTGTTGCGGCTTTATTTCGTTGTGTTGCGGCTTTATTTCGTTGTGTTGCGGCTTTATTCTGTTGTGTTGCGGCTTTATTTCGTTGTGTTGCGGCTTTATTTCGTTGTGTTGTGGCTTTATTTCGTTGTGTTGCGGCTTGTTTCTGTTGTGTTGTGGCTTTATTTCGTTGTGTTGTGAACTTATGTTTGCTTTTTAAATTCTGTTTTGTTGTGCACTACTGGGCCACCGTAGTTTTTATGTAGGGACAAAACCCCCAACATATTCTGTTGTAACTTCTAGTCAAAAAAAGTTATGAGACTGTGAACTTCGATCTCAATGCTCTTGAAATGAGTCACTCCATGCATTTAAGGTGAAACAGTTTGTATTTATTGAATGAAATCACGGTTTAATAATCGCACAAGGTCGTATTGGGATTTTTATTGGAATTTGATGGAATAATAATTGGACTTGCACTTTATGGAATCAAATCTTGAGTTTGGTTTAATATCCAGGAGTTATTTCTGTGGAATAATCTGTATTTATTATATTTGGATGGACAGATATTCTGATCACAATGTAAGATTTCATAGAGACAACTGCAACATTATATGAAGTTTTCCATTTTTTTTTCCTATTGATAATAAGTTTAACTAAACAATCTACATGATCTCCTGACTTTGCCTGGCGTGATTCTTTAAAAATCTCCATCAAATGTCACTCAGAAGGGGGCATCCACAAGCCCTTAATCAGATTAAAGCCATCTGTTGTTTGCTTACTTTATATATTATTTTAATGTTAGTGATAGCACTGATCCATTTAGTGCAATATTTGAGTCTTGTCCGATTTTGGGAGATTAAATCGTCTTAGCTGTCACGCGCAGGAGTGCAAATATTTGTCCTTTGTTGATGGAAGCAAAGCTGACACTCAAGCCACTGACTCCTTATGTAATGTCATTGAGTCCT
Source organism: Zacco platypus (assembly GCA_038088235.1). Taxonomy (NCBI): domain Eukaryota; kingdom Metazoa; phylum Chordata; class Actinopteri; order Cypriniformes; family Xenocyprididae; genus Zacco; species Zacco platypus. Next base: position 3,059,483 of record CM076077.1, read on the forward strand.
TTCAGAGCAAAAAGCAATTAACATTTCAAATGGCAAACCGCATTAAAACCAAAAAGCAATTAATGTTTTAAATAACGGCGACCAGGGGGGCCTGAAATGGCACCTGCCAGTTCTTATTAACGGAGGCAATCGTGCTGGGAGTCAAAGCCTCCTTCTTGTTGTTTAGTTGAAAGTGATTTTTGTTCGTATCCTGAGGCATTGAGAGACCGCCGAGAATAAACAGGGTTTAAATCAAAGCCATTGAAGATCTGCAGTGCGATATGATTGGAGAAAAGGACCGATAAATGGTCTGACACCTCTTCAGTAATTGTGAATGCTAGTTGTGCATTAAAATAATTAATTAATTATAGTTGCACTCTTTAATATTTATTAAAAATACACTTTTTAATAACTTGTTATAGAATACACTTGTTTGTTTACACTGAGTTTGAACGTTCTTGGTCACGTACACATCAGGGCTGGGTAGTTACTTTTAAAATGTATTTCACTACAGATTACAAAATACATGCTTTAAAAATAAATTTGTAATGCATTTTGCTACATTACTCAAGTTTAGTAACTTAATCTAAATACTTTAGAATACTAATAAGTGTGGAACAAACACAAAAAAGGTAATTGCAAGTTTTTATCTCACAATTCTGACTTTTTCACTCAGAATTAAGTGATATAAAGTTGCAATTGTGATTTATAAGCTCGCAATATTGCGAAAAGTCAAAAATATAAGATATAAACTCACAATATTGAGAAAAGTCAGAATTATGAGATATAAACTCGCAATATTGAGAAAAGTCAGAATTATGAGATATAAACTCTCAATATTGAGAAAAGTCAGAATTATGAGATATAAACTCTCAATATTGAGAAAAGTCAAAAATATAAGATACAAACTCACAATATTGAGAAAAGTCAGAATTATGAGATATCTCCCAATTCTGACTTTATAACTTGCAATTGTGAGTTTAAATCTCGGAATTCTGAGAAAAAGAAGTTCGGATTGTGAAATTCAAACTCACAATTGTGAGAGAAAAAACAAATTGTGAGAAAAAATTGCAGTGACGAGTGAATTATAAAATGACTCAGAAAACATGAAAACAGTCGTGGATCATCAGGTCATGACAGGACAGTTCAGTTGACAGTTGGCAATTTTTCATAAATTCAGTCATTTTGTCTTGTTCAGGACAGAACTAAATAAAAATAACAACATTTTTATGATCTCTCTTAGAAGTATTAAAATGTTGATGAAACTTAACTCCTCTTTTTCAGACTGTCAGAGTCAGAGAATCACCAATTGCTGTTTAAATGACATTAAAATTCAAAGTAATCACTTTGGTAATCTAAAATACTTTCGTTTATCTTTGGAACACAAATGATGTTTTTGATCAAATCTGAGCGATTTCTGTCCCTTCATGAACTGACTTAGCAACTGAAACTTTTTTAAAGGACCAAGATGCGCATAAATTCTAAAAATGCGTATTAAAATTGAGGCAGACAATTTTTTTTCCAATAAGAAAACGTGCATAAATTAAACTGGAAACATTTACCAAATAAATACATCGATGTGCAATAAAATACTCATGTGATTGGAAGACTGGACTAACCAGCAGACTAATTTCATTGCACATCATCTCCAATGTGGGTTTGATCATTCTACTTGAGCCAAAGTCTGCCGTCAGAAGGATTTGGTACAGGCTAATTTCCTCCTAGAAGTGTTTCACAGGATTGTGTTCCCAATCACCATGCATCCGAACGCAGCATAACATGACAGCATTTATTGTGCTTCGTCTGCACGCTCAAAGGCGCAAGTCATTTATGATGTAGTAAAACGAGCCACAGTGGCTTCCCAGATTGCAGCACCTTCAGTTTTTATTACAGATATTTTGTGCCAATTTCCCAGGAAGTGACCATTTTGTTCTCTGGAAGATGCAGCTTTATTGCGTTTTATGCAATACTCCGATTTTGTGCATCTACAGTGAGTTAAACTCGCAAGTTATTTACAGCAGGGTTTGAGTTGTAAGAAGCCCCGGCCACTCCAAACATTGTGTTAATCTGTGAATAAGCCCACTGGGTTTTGTTAACCGTGTCACTCGTCTCTGGAGGGCTCGTGCGAGTGGGGTGTAGCGTTTTCCCATCGAGCCCCGTGAACAGGGCTTTCCCCCGGGTCATCTCGTGCCGTGATACTCTGTATTCTAAAACTGAGAAGAATTCATCAAAGGCTTCCCGCAGCACACAGCCATTTAGATCCCGCTGCGGGGAATTGTTTTGAGCTAATTCTGTAGAGGAAATACACGCCTCTTTCCCAGGACTGGAGGAGATGAACCGGAACTCAACATGGACAGATGGGGTTGATGAGGAAGGGTTAAAGTAGAGGGATTTGTGACTGTATTTGATGAGGAAAGTTGGTTTAAATTATGAAAACTATTATTTTTATTTGTTAAAGGGTTTGACATATTGCTTTTATTTTACATTGCAGTCCAGTAAAACATGACCTCGTCCTGTTGCATGTTCAGTTCATTGAGTCTTAAAGTCACCATGAAATCAAAATTGACTGTTTTTAATAGAAGTAGTTTATCCGTGCACACCTTTTAAAAAAAAAAAAAAATTTAATGTGCCTCGTAATCTTTAATCAAAATAACGTCCCCTCCCTCTCGCAGCGACAGCTCTTCTCTGATGATGAGGGCGGGGCAACCTGTCACTCACATGAGATCCACCAATAGCAAACCACAAGCATCCAATCAGTTTCCCATGGACAAAATCAAGCCCCGCCCTACATTTGTTCTTGTTAGCAATATGGAGGAAAACACTATTGCTATTAAAGACTAGTCAGCAAGAAGGTCTGATTTTAGTATTGACATTTATTTGTTTGTTTGTTTTAAAGGGCTGGTTGATTATGATTTGTGTAATGTTGCTGCTTTGCTCCAATGCAAATGGAGATTTTTCCTTTTACAGAAATCCCTTTTTAAGGACTACAACAAATGGCTGGTAGGGACTACAACGAGCTTCTTCCCGGGTTGGTGACATCACTAACCCCAAAATTTACATAAACCCCGCCCCTGAAAACACACAACAAAGGGGGCGGGGCCATGTTGGGCTGCTTTAGAGTTGTTGTAGTCGAGTGTTGTTGATGCCGTCATTTTACGCCGGACTGCTTCACATATGAAGGTCGATTCAAGGAAAAAAGATGAACATGACGACACATGCTAGTGATGAGTTGATCAACTCCACAGCGACTACATCAATTTATCCACTAACCGTTCAGAAACGTCTAAAAGTTGTAACTTCTTCCTGAGTCTCTCCATCAGTGTCGGTTTGAACAATGTAAGGCCTCATAAAATCCTCATTTTGACTGCGTGAGATTCTCCAGCTTTGTTGTTGTGGAGCAACGGAAGCGAGCACAGATCTGTGGGGACTTTGAGCTGAAACTTCACAGCTAGAAACTATTATTTCCACATTAATTTAAATGATTCCTTTTCATATTAACTCGTTTTAATGTTTATTCATTTTAACATGAATTTATTTTTTCATATTTTATACATATACATGTTTTTCATTGCCTTTTTCTGGAGTCGTAAAGGTGTGAAATGGACATTGTGATGAATGCCAGTCCTTTCTCCAGGTTTAAAGCTCCTATATAGACCACTTTGGCATCCACGTTGTTTTCAAAGGATGGTGTATTTAAAAAGAAAGCATGTGCTTGAGTTTGGCTAAATGGTTAAAATGTATTCAAAAGTGCAGATTCTTAATGAAGGTCATTTGACTAGTCAGATAAGTCCCATAAATGAGGTCCATTTTACAAGTAGATTGCTCTAAGCGGCTTGTGATTTATAGTTCATTTACATAGGTGTATGAAAAGTCTTTGCACTTGTGCCTGTCCTGGGTTTTATATTTCTGATTAGAAAACAGAGAGTTAAATGAAGCAATAGAGCATTCGGGGTATGGCTGAAACTCTTTTTTTTTTTTTGCAGCACAAACATGACGCAACAGATACATCACAGAGACGAATGTTAAGATTCAGGGCATGGAGAAACGGCTCCGCTGTGAACGAGATGAGACAGTGGCAAAATGACTTCAGCTAATCTAGTGAAAACAAACGGGCGACTGGCAGTGATTCAGAGCAGTCGCTTTAAACTGTGAGAGGAACATTAAAAGTTTTTAGTGCACTACCAACGTGTCCTAGAGAGGCCCGAGCCCTGATTGCGGCTGTTATTGATGTACCAGCAGGTGTCAGCAAAGCAAATGCAAAGTAGGACACAATGTGCACCACCCCAGCAGCTGAATAATTCATCCAGAGCAGCATTATTAGTCAGCGCAGGTGGAGCTGTAGAGGTCTGCGGGGAGATATGTGCAATTGATTGCTACACAAAACTTGGCTGCTTATAAACCGGTTAACTATGTGAATGCGGTGTGTGTTTTGGATAGCAGAGCAGTGTAGTGTGAATAAACAGAGAGTGAGATCAACTGTTCAGAGTTTCAACCCTCCAGACACACTGCAGCTTTGTCTCGGCTCATTCTTTATCTCTCCATTCCTCCTCAGATCCTCATTTCCATCGGATATTTAGCAGTCTTTCAAGCCAAGATAAGGCCCACAATGTTTGATGTCAGTGGTATTATTACAGATTCAATTCAACTTGATAAAGATTCTTTAGTGTTTTTAGTGCCTGAATCCATATGCTGTCCAATATAAGCGATAGTTCATCCAAAGAAGAAACTTCTGTTATTATATGGCAAAACGATCAAAACGCGACTAGGAGTGGGCGATATGACCACATTCTTGTATACTAGTAATTTATTTCATGATAGCGATACATATCTATACACTGTAAAATTTATTTTCATGATTAGATTACATAATATATTTTAAGTTTCTGTTGACTAAACCAATCGTCTTCATTGTATTAACTCAATTTTTTTAATTTCAATCAACTCAGATTTTGGTAACACTTTAATTTTCAGTGTCCTTGTTATATGTAGTTACTGTAGTTATAACTATAAATTATGCATGATTACATGCAACTAACCCTAAACTAAACCCTAATGATTAGATAACATAATATTTTGAGTTTCTGTTGACTAAACCAATCGTCTTCATTGCATTAACTCAATTTTTTTAATTTCAATGAACTCAGATTTTGGTAACACTTTAATTTTCAGTGTCCTTGTTACATGTAGTTACTGATGTAATAACTATAAATTATGCATAATTACATGCAACTAACCCTAAACTAAACCCTAATGATTAGATAACGTAATATATTTTGAGTTTCTGTTGACTAAACCAATCGTCTTCATTGCATTAACTCAATTTTTTTAATTTCAATGAACTCAGATTTTGGTAACACTTTAATTTTCAGTGTCCTTGTTACATGTAGTTACTGTAGTAATAACTATAAATTATGCATAATTACATGCAACTAACCCTAAACTAAACCCTAATTCTAAACCTAACCCTTTAGTGAGTGCATGTAGTTAATTAAAATTACCTGGTACTTAAATGTGTAAAACATCCTTTATTTTAAGGTGTAGTTACATTGTACTTACTCAAATAAGAGTAATATTAAATGACATGTACATGTACTTACTATAGAGTTACTCATAATTATGCATCAATTACTATAGAAAGTACACATAACGTGTAACTACGTCACCTTAAAATGTTACGAATGTTCATTTTTGATATCAATAATTTGATTGTCACTAGTGACCATGTTAATTTCTGATATCATTAATATGTTTGTTACTAGTAAGAAAGACATTTTAGATATCTGAAATTACTCTCCTAATTATTGATATCAAAATACATATACAGATCAAGAATTAACATCATCAACTAGTGACAATTGAATTCTAGATGTTAGGAATTTATATTAAACTAGTAACAATAATTGTTATTTATTGATATGAAGAATTATATTTCTACTAGTAAGAAATACAAAGCTGATATGTGTACTGGGTAAGAAAGTAAGAAATAAATTTTTCATATCAACAATTTGAATTTCAGATATCAAGAATTATAGTTGAAATTTAATTCTTGATACCAAAAATGATATTGTTGAAATCGAGAATTAAAATTTTTACAAGCGGAAATGTAATTCTTGATATAAAAAATTGCTATTGTTACCAGTAAAAACTTTCTGATATCAAGAATTAGCATTTTAACTAGTGAAAATTGAATTGTTGATTTCAAGAATTCATATCCTGGGAATGATTCAATGTCAAAACGGCTTGCCGTATGACATTTAACTAGTGAGAATACAACTACAGATATCAAGAATTGTAGTTCTTACTAGTTGAAATTTAATTCTTGATATCAAGAATTCATGTTTCTGCGAGTGATGAAATCATTGTTGATTTCAATAATTAACATTTTTACTTGTTGAAATGTAATTCTTGATATAAAAAATTGCCAGTGTTACTAGTAAAAACTTTCTGATATCAAGAATTGGCGTAGCGAAAATTGAATTGTTGATATCAGAAATTCATTTCCTGGGAATGATTAAATGTTAAAACGGCTTGCCATATGACATTTAACTAGTGAGAATACAACTACAGATATCAATAATTAACATTTTTACTAGTGTAAATATAATTCCTGATATCAAAAATTGTCATTGTTTGAGGAAATTTAAGAATTTGCCTTTAATTGTTGACATCAAGAATTCATATTTTTAGAATGAATAAAAGTTAAAATGGCTTGCCATACAGTATATTTGTGCTATGATAAAAACATGAGATCACACCATGCTGATATGAGTGAAATTTCACAAATCTCTATACAAATTTCAGCAGAAACTAGGCTAACTAATATCAGTAAAATATATAAACAATTATTGAAGAAATAATACAAGAAATTCAAAGCATTTTCATATCTTTTTTCATATCCTTTTTTTTTTTTTTTTTTGCTGGAACAAAGGTTAGTAACTAATGGCAGTTTTATTAATGGCAAAATGCAATTTTTTCAATGTATATTCAACAATAAAGCAAAACTCCTATAGAATGTAATTCATATAAACTGTTGAGCAGTAAATGAGCAGTAAATGCAAATTCATTTGTATCTTCTAAACACATCCCGATGAAAAAGGGTCAGGGAATAATGCATTTATATGAGCTCGTTTCAGTTACGTCAATCTTTCGGAACAACTGAAGTGATTCTGCCTGTTTGTCACATCCATAGTGAAATTTAAAATGGGTGTTTGGGAGAAACAAAGCATTCCCAGAGGCTCTAGAGTTACAGACAAGTTTAAGCCTTCCCTATCTAGCCTAGAGCATTTCTCATCCCACAAACAGCCTCCATCTTGATCTCTGAAGCAGCCGCTATCAGTCTGCCAAATCTTATCACAGCCCGCTGTAGAAGAGGCACAAATGAAATTACACCTATGTAAATGTTCCAGGATAAAGGCGATATGAAACGCTCACTCCGAGGCTCAGGTTACTCTCCCATTCGGGTCGAGAAATAGGAGTTTATGTCTGGTCTTGCGTAACCAGACTTTTGGATTGAAGTCTGATCCACAGCTTTTCCTGAATACTTGGGAAGAGATCGTCTGACTGATATTTCAAGTGTGCAGCTGCAGTTTGTGATATTTTGTAGAATGTGAAATTGAATTACAGTGGATGATATTGTTTTTTAAAATATTAGTTCACATAACGACATGGCAGTTAATGACTGAAAGAAATCTGACGCTTTACACCTGTTCCTGAGTAAATATGTGAGAGCAGACAATCTGGAGATATGAAGCCAATATTACATAACAGATGGCATCATGCAGATGATGAGTGGGACACAGAGCTGTTGTTAAGGAAAGCGGCTGCTGTGGCGTTGAATAATCAATCAAACTATCAGGATGTGCTGTGGAATACCATACTAACATACTGGAACATTTACCTTTTCTGCAGGATCACATCAACCCTCTACTTCTGTGGGCAAAACAGACTGAAGCTTAATGACTGAAGACAATTAGCAACTATTTGTTTTTTTTATGAAATAAATGTACTATATTTTTGCTTCAGTGAACATTTTTTCTTTAATATTTTGTATTTTGAGGGGATTTAATGGTACTGGAAAATGTTCACCTCTACATTTGCACCATTTATTTATATAAAATGAAACAAATATTAGAAACTTTTAATTAATACAATGTTTAAGTTGAAAATTATGGAAGTTTGTTTCCGCCAATAAATAAAAGCTAAAAAGGCAATTTTGACTTTTTATATCACAATTCTGACTTTATATCACACAATTCTGACTTTATATCACACAATTCTGACTTTATATCTCACAATTCTGACTTTATATCTCACAATTCTGACTTTATATCTCACAATTCTGACTTTATATCTCACAATTCTGACTTTATATCTCACAATTATGACTTTATATCTACAATTCTGACTTTATATCTACAATTCTGACTTTATATCTCACAATTCTGACTTTATATCTCACAATTCTGACTTTATTTCTCGCAATTCTGACTTTATATCTCACAATTATGACTTTATACATCACAATTATGACTTTATATCTCACAATTCTGACTTTATATCTCACAATTCTGACTTTATTTCTCGCAATTCTGACTTTATATCTCACAATTCTGACTTTATATCTCACAATTATGACTTTATATATCACAATTATGACTTTATAACTCACAATTCTGACTTTATATCACACAATTCTGACTTTATATCACACAATTCTGACTTTATATCTCACAATTTTGACTTTTTATATCACAATTATGACTTTATAACTCACAATTCTGACTTTATATCTCACAATTATGACTTTATAACTCACAATTATGACTTTATATCTCACAATTATGACTTTATAACTCACAATTATGACTTTATATCTCACAATTCTGACTTTATATCTCACAATTCTGACTTTATATCTCACAATTATGACTTTATATCTACAATTCTGACTTTATATCTACAATTCTGACTTTATATCTCACAATTCTGACTTTATATCTCACAATTCTGACTTTATTTCTCGCAATTCTGACTTTATAACTCACAATTCTGACTTTATATCTCACAATTATGACTTTATATCTCACAATTTTGACTTTTTATATCACAATTATGACTTTATAACTCACAATTCTGACTTTATATCTCACAATTATGACTTTATAACTCACAATTATGACTTTATATCTCACAATTATGACTTTATAACTCACAATTATGACTTTATATCTCACAATTCTGACTTTATATCTCACAATTCTGACTTTATATCTCACAATTATGACTTTATATCTACAATTCTGACTTTATATCTACAATTCTGACTTTATATCTCACAATTCTGACTTTATATCTCACAATTCTGACTTTATTTCTCGCAATTCTGACTTTATATCTCACAATTATGACTTTATACATCACAATTATGACTTTATATCTCACAATTCTGACTTTATATCTCACAATTCTGACTTTATTTCTCGCAATTCTGACTTTATATCTCACAATTCTGACTTTATATCTCACAATTATGACTTTATATATCACAATTATGACTTTATAACTCACAATTCTGACTTTATATCACACAATTCTGACTTTATATCACACAATTCTGACTTTATATCTCACAATTTTGACTTTTTATATCACAATTATGACTTTATAACTCACAATTCTGACTTTATATCTCACAATTATGACTTTATAACTCACAATTATGACTTTATATCTCACAATTATGACTTTATAACTCACAATTATGACTTTATATCTCACAATTATGACTTTATATCTCACAATTCTGACTTGACTCTGAAAAAAAGTTATCATTTGATTTTAAATAAAAAAAAACATGGGTTGAAAATGCAAAATATACATGGACAAACCCAGCGATTGGGTTCTTTGACCCAGTGGTTGGGTTAAATGATTTATTTAACCATTTTTTAAAAATGACTAAATGGCTCGCTTAAAATAAACCAAAATAGGTTGGAAATTAAAAATCAGACACATACTAGAGGCAACAATAATAATAAAAAGGTGAATATTTATTAATAAGCAATTTAATAAATGTTTATTGTTTAATTATTATTCATTAAACGTATTAGTAAAAGTTCACTTATTAAATGTTAATTTCCAGCATATTTCGGCTTTTTTTTACGCAAGCTATACAGTAATTTTTAAACAATAGTTGAGTTTAATAAAACTACCCAACAGGTTGGCCAAACAAGCTAGGTTAAAACAACCCAACTGATGGGTTTGTCCACTTTCAACCCAACTTGGGTTGTTTTTAACTCAGCATTTTTTAGAGCATTTACTCATTTTCTGTCCAGTAATCATGAAGTTGAAGTGTGTGAACCTGACCAGATCAGATTTCTGAAGGACTCGTATCCTGACAGACAAAAAGTGTTGCTGAAGACATGGAGATCTCGTCCGGATGCGAGGCGTTGGGTGGGCTGAAGAGGTGTTGATGTCTTTATTGATATTGTTGGAGTTGGTTTAGTAAAGATCTAACACTGTCCTTGTTATTTCATTGCTACACTGTGACCTGAAGAGCATTCGCTGATCGATACAAGTCCAGGCTTGTGAAAGAGGTCACTTGAAATGTTAATGCGATTGCAATCTGGTACGAGAGTCGCTTTCTGAGGCGGATGCTAATTTCTCAAAGCAAGAGCGCTGTGACCTTACGGTCGTGCTGTAGGAGGAATATATTTAAAATGAACCATATTTGATGAGTCATCAGTTCATACTGATGTTGTCTTGTTGAGGACATGCTCAAAAACTACATGTTTCACGCTCGAGTTATGTCAGAGCATCGATCTTCACTGCATCTCGGGTCACGAGTGTCGGATTGTGGGGCGTCCGATGAGCTGGTGTGACCAGGGAAAAACTATTTAGATCCCATTAATAACCATGAGCAATGCCTTCATCATAGTAGGGTTCACAAATTCAGATTCTAGACCTGTACGGCCTTGAAGACAGAGACTTTCTTTTTGTTTTTGTCCATTTGGTCTGATTTTTTTTTGACTCGACTGGCAAAGGGTCAATTGGTCAAGAGGGGAAAACATTTGGGGAAACATTTCAAGGACAGTGCCTATTATTTCATGCCAAAAAGCTTAGTGTTTTATCACTTTAAAAGTTTCCAGACAGTGATTCAGAGCTGCCAAGCTCCAAGAAGGATGAAAAGAAATCATTAAAACATAATTGAAGTAGATTGACTTGAGCGTTTAATGTCCAAGGCTCTTGTACGATAGAAACAGGCCGAGATTTAAGTTGTGGTTCTTGTTCTTCAATGAAATCGGTGTAATAATCAAATGCTGCCTGGTTTTAAATACTCGTTTAAAAGATGCACAGTTTATCATTTGATGATTGACAGCGGCGATAAAAATCAGCGATCGTCATCGGCGTACACAAATCTGGCCATTTTTCTAAAACGGCATCAGCAACCCATTTATTCAGCCTTTGAGTTGAAAGCTTGTCAAAATAACGCTGATTTATGGAGGCAACGTTCATATCCTGCCACATCTCAGCAGATGCGTCGGACACAATGCATAATTCATGTGAATGCCAAAAAACTGCTCTCACTTCAAGCTTTGTGAACGTCTCTAGTTTGTGTCAATGTGTACTTCAGGTCTACTGATTGAGGAAAGTCTGGTGTGAGAATAGTTTTTCTCAGGGGAATTATGTTACTTGTTGTACCTTCTGCTCTAAACAGACTGAGAAATATGAGGAATGAAACGTGAAACTTGAGGTCAGCGTGAGACTCAATTTTGGAATGAATGCAAATGGAAAACAAACTCATTGAGTGATTGGCCTAAAATACAGTAACGCTACAATAACATTGTCCTGCTATTCTTGATAACAGGGTGGAGCTTTGAAAAATGTAACATGGTATGAAGGATTGTTTTTCAAAGCCTGACCTTGCGGTGTTTGTGCAGCGTCTCTGTGGTGACGTTCTGCAAACTTTCGGTTCAGGGCTTGTTCCAATCCAAACTTTTTTTTATTAATTTTACCAAATAAATTTGAGATTTTGATTCTCAATACACCACAGTGTTGTAACACTTGCATTTATATATACATATATATATATGTATAATATGTGTATATATACGAAAATACAATATATATAACGAAATACAAGTAACTTAGTTATGAATTTAAAATACTAAATTTATAACTGTATTTCATTACTGTTACATTTTAAATGGGTGGTAATCAGATTACAGTTACATCTGAAAAGTGTTTTAGATTACCAAAGTGATTACTTTGAATTTTAATGTCATTTAAACAGCGATTGGTGATTCTCTGACTCTGACCGTCTGAAAAAGAGTTAAGTTTCATGTTTTCGACTGTTTTCATGTTTTGTGATAGTTGTTTGTGAGTCATTTTATAATTCACTCGTCACTGCAACTTTTTCTCACAATTTGTTTTTTTTCCCTCACAATTGTGAGTTTGAATTTCACAATTCTGACTTATTTTTATCACAATTGCGAGATTTAAACTCACAATTGCAAGTTATAAAGTCAGAATTGGGAGATATAAACTTGCAATACTGACTTTTTTTCTCGCAATTGTGAATTTAGTATGAGTTTTTATCTCATAATTCTGACTTTTCTCAATATTGTCAGTTTATATCTCATATTTTTGACTTTTCTCAATATTGTCAGTTTATATCTCATAATTCTGACTTTATAACTCACAGTTGCAACTTTATATCAAGCAATTCTGAGGGAAAAAGTCAGAATTGTGAGATAAAAACTTGCAATTGCCTTTTTTGTGTTTGTTTCACACTTATTAGTATTCCAAAGTATTCTAAAGTATTTAGATTAAGTTTCTAAACTTGAGTAATGTAACGAAATACGTTACAAATTACTTTTTAAAGCATGTGTTTTGTAATCTGTAGTGAAATACATTTTAAAAGTAACCTACCCAGCCCTTTATTTATATATATATATATATATATATATATATATATATATATATATATATATATATACTAAGCAAAAACACATTAAATTGATCAAATGTGACAGTATATTTAATGTGTAAATTTAATGTGTTTATAAAGACATTTACAAAGACATTTATAATGTTACAAAAATCTTTCTATCTCAAATAAAGGCTGTTCTTTTGAACTTTCTATTTATCAAAGATCCTGAAAACCATGGTTTCCAGAAAAATATTAGGGAGCAAAAAACATTGATAGTAAGCAGAAATGTTTCTTGTGCATGATTTCTGAAGGATCATGTGACCCTGAAGACTGGAGTAATGATGCTGAAAATTCAGCTTTGATCTCTGGATATAAATTACATTTCAAAATATATTCACATTGAAAACTGTAATTTTAAATTGTAATAATATTTCACAATCTTACGGTTTTTGCTGTATTTTTGATCAAATAAATGCATACTAATCATACCATACCCAAACTTTTGAACGGTATAGTGTATATTTGCCTTTTTCCCTGTTTTATTTCTGAATTATGATCTTCCTTGCATATATTTAAACCAAATGGTGAGCTGAGAACAAGACGTCATCATGACAACAGCATTTCATTCACACAGAAACTAAAACCTCATCCTTTAGCTGCCTTGCAAACATTGCTGGTTCCTTCAGGAAATGAAAATCTAATTGCACATAATATAATGTGACTGTGATATATACTTGACTTTCACTGAGAGAAATCTCAGAGATGCAGTCTGCCTTATAACATTAGCGGTAATATAGATAAATGAGGCGATTGCAGTGTCGGCACAGAGCAGAAAACTCCAAATTTTCCTATTTTTATCCAAGACATTGCCTTTGCAAATAGTAGGGAATATGTTTTTATTTTTACTTGAATTTATTGTGGTTTTAGGGCAGTGAAATCAAATACAAATCAATACATATTAAACATCTGCACTCATTATTGCTGACTAATGATTAGTACTGGCTAAAATGTAATAAACGTGCTTCATCGATCAGTGCTTTTTCATTTATAATCCTTAAGATTATTAAAAATCAATTACTGTTGTACTTTTACTCGAGTAATATTGAAAGTGAGAACTTTTACTGGAGTGATATTGTATTATCTGTACTTTTACACAAGATTGGTGAATTGGAAAATACATTTTAAATAATTAGTTCACCCGAAAATGGAAATGTTGTCATTTACTCATTTTAGCAAAGAGGACGTGTTTAAAAACATCACAGAAGAAAGTCATAATCGTTTGGAATGATGTGAGGGTGAGTAAAAAAAAATTCACTGCATATTATGAATATTTTTGTTTTTTTGATGAATTGACCCTTCGTAAAGACCCGCCCCCCTTAGTTACTGTTGCTATGTCCGACACGCCTTGCTCTCTCGTGCCACACATCATGTTCTCACGCTGTGAAAAATACATCCTGGAGCAAAGAGACACTGACAACACGTCGACAGACATATGAAACAGTTTAAACAATAAATAGCGTCTAGTGTGTGTTTAATGTGTGGTGACAGATCGCTGTAGCTCCTCGTGAACCGATCATCTCTTCATACTAGTTCATTTATAGCATCAAATAAACATGAATGAACATCAGAAGGAATGTTGTTTCAAGCGCGGAAAGACGTGAGGACACACAATTTTTCAAGTTCGCCAATGTTAATCTACTAACTCCCCTGACTGCTTTGTCAGACAAAATGGCGGATTCAGGGTTATGATTGGTCAGATCACCTGTCAATCAAACTGTTTGCAAAGGGTCAATTTCTCGTCCTTTGGATAAAAGCACCTGATAAATGTTATAAATGTGAACTACCCCTTTTAGTTTCTTGCACACATCCAGATATACCGTATACAAATGTATAAGTATATGAGGGGATTCACTCCTGCGTCTGAATGCGTTTTAACTTCTTACTCTGCAGTGTTTGTCTGAAACGCCACATATGCTTGTGATTAATTCATTTGCTGAGGGGAACTATGGGTATCTTTCCCAGCTCGTTTATACATGTGTATTGGAGTTGCAGCACACAGAAGATAAAGTGCATCTGTGAGTGATCAAGATCTCTTTGTTTCCCCACAAGAAGGTTTTAGAAAGCTGCAGTCTTTTCTTACAAATGGCAACCCCAAAGCAATCTGTCATCCTCAGATGAACTCTCGCCGCTTTCACTTCACTTTATGTGTTCAGAGAGTTTCTTCTCAGCTCTATGAATTTCAAAGACTTACCACCAAGCACAGAAGTGAAAAGACGAGGACGGCAAAGGTTACCGAATAGATTCCAGTGAATCGGTTCTCTCATTTCTTGGCGCCTGTGCTATAGGCTGCTCTCTGCTGAGGTTAGCAAATCTGAGAGAAGCTATCAGTGAAGTGAATGAAGTTACAGTTGAGTTACAATCAGTGCGAAGAACACATAAAAGGGTTCTACAAAAGACGGTGTTCTTGAAAGAATCTGTGGCTCCAAAACCTAGTGCACTTTGTGTCTACTGCCTACATAGTCAGCAGTTTTATAAAGAAATTGAACTGGAAATTAATTTTGAACGCTGTATACACAGCAACTCTGTAGAAATGGCACTCATGTGAGAGGCGTAACTTCTATATGCCATATATGCTCTGTAAAGCACACACAAATACTGGTTAAAATAGTAAATTATTAAAATAAATTTCTCAATTAAAGGTGCACTATGTAGTTTTTCTTCCACTAGAGGTCGCTTATTCAAAACAAAGGTGTAGCTTGATGACGCCGAGTTTGAGCGAGGAATCTTGGAACACGTCGTCTTCACCTCACAGCCGGTGGAAAAGAATCGGGATGGGACTCGGGCAGAAATCATGTTCATGGATGTGAATATTAACGTTACTGCAGTATGAAGCAGAGCAAGTGTGTTGTGGAGCTGAACGAGACGCTGGAGCGATTGATAATGAGAGACGAACGACACGCCTCGAGAGCAGCAGGACTTTTATTATGACACAGTCGCCGGCGCCACTTCCGCTTTTCCGGTCATGAGTGTGAGGAAACGTAGCTCTGTTTATCATATTAGACACATTTGAGTGTTGAAAATTGTTATAACGTTACTCTGTGCGTTCGCTCGCCTCCTACTGCTGATTAGATCATTCTCTCCTCCCCCATCATGAGTGGACACGCCCCCTACTGCTGATTAGCTCACTTTCTCCTCCCCATCATGAGTGGACACGCCCCCTACTGCTGATTAGCTCACTCTCTCCTCCCCCATCATGAGTGGACACGCCCCCTACTGCTGATTAGCTCACTCTCTCCTTCCTCATCATGAGTGGACACGCCCCCTACTGCTGATTAGCTCACTCTCTCCTCCCCCATCATGAGTGGACACGCCCCCTACTGCTGATTAGCTCACTCTCTCCTTCCTCATCATGAGTGGACACGTCCCCCTACTGCTGATTAGCTCACTCTCTCCTCCCCCATCATGAGTGGACACGCCCCCTACTGCTGATTAGCTCACTCTCTCCTTCCTCATCATGAGTGGACACGCCCCCTACTGCTGATTAGCTCACTCTCTCCTTCCTCATCATGAGTGGACACGCCCCCTACTGCTGATTAGCTCACTCTCTCCTCCCCCATCATGAGTGGACACGCCCCCTACTGCTGATTAGCTCACTCTCTCCTTCCTCATCATGAGTGGACACGCCCCCTACTGCTGATTAGCTCACTTTCTCCTCCCCATCATGAGTGGACACGCCCCCTACTGCTGATTAGCTCACTCTCTCCTCCCCCATCATGAGTGGACACGCCCCCTACTGCTGATTAGCTCACTCTCTCCTTCCTCATCATGAGTGGACACGCCTCCTACTGCTGATTAGCTCACGCTCTCCTCCCCATCATAAGTGGACACGCCCCCTACTGCTGATTCGCTCACTCTATCCTCCCCCATCATAAGTGGACACGCCCCCTAATGCTGATTAGCTCACTCTCTCCTCCCCCATCATAAGTGGACACGCCCCCTACTGCTGATTAGCTCACTCTCTCCTCCCCCATCATGAGTGGACACGCCCCCTACTGCTGATTAGCTCACTCTCTCCTTCCTCATCATGAGTGTACACACCCCCTACTGCTGATTAGCTCACTCTCTCCTCCCCCATCATGAGTGGACACGCCCCCTACTGCTGATTAGCTCACTCTCTCCTTCCTCATCATGAGTGTACACACCCCCTACTGCTGATTGGCTACAGGTTTGTTCAGGTGCTCGGTCCGATCCACTTTCAACAGCATTTTTAAGAAATCACTTACTGCACCTTTAAGACAAACCATGCGCAAATTCATCAGTCAACAACACCATTGCTGAGTATTTTCTCCTTAAATCTGCAATGTAGCAAAGACTTAAAGTCTTAAAAATGTGGTTTGAAACCACCCGTTTCCTACATCACAAACATGTAACCAATCAATGTGATGGGCGGGGCCTTTCCAGTGTGCACAAGAACACCTTTAAGAAGGAACAGAATTTTAGAAGGCAGCTGTCTGACAGGAACATGGTTTGTGTTACATTAGCGACACATTGTTAACTGTTCGATAGTCAAGCCAAAGGCTAATTATACTAATTACAGTCATGTTTCCGACGTTGTAGAAAGCGTAACATAAAACGCATTACCATTCTGACACATCAACTTGTAGATAAGCCTCTATAATTTACTCTTCTTTATCTTCTGAATCAGTTTCTGGTTCAAACATATATGACTGAATTAAACCAGTTGCCATTGTGAAGCGTTCACAACAGTGAAGTTGCACGAGTGGATCAGCTATTCTGAGCTTGTGTGAGTGAGTGGAGGCGGGGCTAATATGCATATTCATGAATCCGTGTATACTAAATGAAGCAAGTGTGAGAAGTTACATTCAAGCTATTTTAAGGCATGAATAAATCATTTTTTCATTTCTATTATTAAATATGAGTTTTAAGGGATACAAATATTGACTGCAGGGTACTTTAATAAATTGACTTATGAAACATCATTTAATATTGTGGTTAAAAAAATGCTGTGCGTTAAAGTGATTTTCCTAAAATTATATTTATTTAATGAAAGAGCAGCATGAACATTCCACTAAACATCTTCCACAGAAGAA
>CM076077.1:3082500-3125000 GCA_038088235.1 Zacco platypus
GTTATGAAGTCAGAATTCTGAGATATAAAGTCAGAATTGTGAGATAAAAAGTCAGAATTGTGAGATAAAAAGTCAGAATTGTGAGATAAAAAGTCAGAATTGTGAGATAAAAAGTCAGAATTGTGAGATAAAAAGTCAGAATTGTGAGATATAAAGTCAGAATTGTGAGTTATAGAGTCATAATTGTGAGTTATAAAGTCAGAATTGTGAGATAAAAAGTCAGAATCGAGAGATAAAAAGTCAGAATTGTGAGATATAAAGTCAGAATTGTGAGATAAAAAGTCAGAATTGTGAGATATAAAGTCATAATTGTGAGATATAAAGTCAGAATTGTGAGATAAAAAGTCAGAATCGAGAGATAAAAAGTCAGAATTGTGAGATATAAAGTCAGAATTGTGAGTTATAAAGTCAGAATTGTGAGATAAAAAGTCAGAATTGTGAGATATAAAGTCAGAATTCTGAGATATAAAGTCAGAATTGTGAGATAAAAAGTCAGAATTGTGAGATATAAAGTCAGAATTGTGAGTTATAAAGTCAGAATTGTGAGATATAAAGTCATAATTGTGAGATATAAAGTCAGAATTGTGAGATAAAAGGTCATAATTGTGAGATATAAAGTCAGAATGTCAGAATTGTGAGATATAAAGTCAGAATTGTGAGATAAAAAGTCAGAATTGTGAGATATAAAGTCAGAATTGTGAGATATAAAGTCAGAATTGTGAGATATAAAGTCAGAATTGTGAGATAAAAAGTAATAATCCTTTTTTTTTTTTTTTCAGTGGCGGAAACGGGCTTCCATAAGTTAACAGTAATAACTGAGTTTAAAAAAGTCGAATGCAACAGGGGCCGTCAAATAGACAGCAGGGTTTCCTGAACAGCAGGGTCCGTCTCTTTGAGAAATGTTCACGCTGCACTGTCTGCAAAGGTAAAGTAGAGATGGCCTCTTCTGTGTGTGAAGCTCCACCTCTCTCACAATCTTAAATCTGCACTGCACCGCCTGATAAGAGTGCAGGACGGAACAATTTGTAGTGTCTGTGCAAGCATGGCTTTGGGGCAGACCGTCTACACTTGCGAGGCTTCGGTTGACAGCGCGCCAGCTAAATCCTCTGGGATGCCTTCAAGGTGTGTTTTGCTTATTGAATTAAACAGCTACGATCCAGATTTTCACTGCGGTATTGATCTCCAATGTCCCCTGATGGAAAACATGCCATAACAGCTCCCGGGTGACTTCATGTTGAGTTGGTTTTATACTGTTCAAGTGAGGTTTTCTGTCCATGGAGACGGAATAGCTGGACTTCACTGATGTTCGCTGACAAATTAAGTCCTGCAGCCATTTGTCTGAGTTCATGTTGTCATTGTTTCTCAGCTCTACAGACTCTCTGAACTCTCTGAAGACTGAAGATGCTGACACTGATGATGATTCATACTTGGTCTGCAACATCTCCTGCACATGCATTCGTATAATGCATTGCAGTGTTTCTCGATTGAGTCAGATTGAGTGAGCTAAGAGCAGGCCCAGTGCGAATCTGGGATTTTGTTATTTTCATTGCATTGCATTGCATTTGATTGATTTTTTGCACAGTTTTGGGAACTATAAAATAAAAGCATCCACTTTTATTTATTTTATTTCCTTGCATTTAGGGTGGAGGGCTATAAAATAAAAGCACCACAAATCGATTCAAATATTGACTTTGGATTGTTTTTAGAGCCTTTACTTTACTTTGCTGTTGTTTTTTGTCCATTTTGGGCCTTGACAGTTGTGTACACTGTGAACTGTTGTTGTTATATGAGAAAGTCATTTTTTATTTTATTTTTTATTTAAAAATGTATCTATACGTGCTCCACTGAAAAAGCTAACACATGGTGTAATGGATCCGCTCTGTCTTCCATCCTCTTGCCTCTAGATGTTGCCCTCCCATTTCAAGGACTTCATCATCCACACTACATTTCCCTTACCCTCATGTTAATTACTGCCCAGCTGTAGCCAATCTACGTCACTATTTAAGTTTACTCTGTTGCCCAGGTTATTTGCGAAGTCTTGTTAATCCTATAACATTTCTGAGTGCTATCCTTGTCCTTGTCCTTGTCCAGCTATCCTTTCGGATCCTGCCTGTGTCATCGTTCTGTTGTTTATCTGCCTGTCTTTTTGACCTTTGCCTGGATTATTTACTACGAGCTTGCCTTTTCCCTGTTATTACTGTTTGCTGTTGAGTTGACCATTGCCTGGTAATAGAATAAAGCTTTGGAAATAAAGCTGCACTTGGATTTCAACCCACTGACTTCACGTTGAACGAGATGAGGGTGATTTACAATTTTAGTGGAATTTGGATTTTTAAGTTGGGCTTTTAATGTTTTAAAGGCACAATATGTAAGATTTTTAGATTAAAATATCCAAAAACCACTAGAACAGTGTTATATATTTTGTTGACTTGCATACTTACATTATCCCAGATGTTTCCAAGAATGTTTAAATCCAGAGAAATAAGCAATTTTAACCAGGATATGAACCGTATCCGTACGTTGCAGATCAATGACATCATACCTGCATTTCCCTCGATTTCCGGTTTTACTTTGTAGAAACCATGGAAACACCAAAGAGGCTTTAATATATTACATGCTTTATTAGACAAAGGAACAACTGTTTGGATACATTTATAGACAGAAAACTAATCATGTTATAGTTCAACAAGTTTAATCTCGTTTTTTTAATATGATATTCTGATATTGATCTAGTGTCTGCTTCATAATAAAAGTCCCGCTGCTCTCGAGACGTGTGCCGCGCTCGTCTCTCATTAGAAAACACTTCTCGTTCTGCTCCAACACCCTGCATCATACTACAGTAATGTTAATAATCTCATCCATGAACATGATTTCATGGCTGTGAGGTGAAGACGACATCTCCCATGAATCCATACTCAATCTCTAACGGCGAAAAATTACATATTGTGCCTTTAATGCTTTCATATATGATTGTCTGCACGTGGCTTTCACTACAGCGGCACAAAAAGTGTTTAATCTGTTTATTTTTTTCAACACGGTCAATATAATCATCGCAGATACATGCAGTTGAAAACAGGCAATGTTTGTTTCAGAATGCCCTAAGTAAAGATATGCTAATTTTATAAACTTTTGTAAACCCAGCCAGTATAATCACAATAAAAGCATCCAAACTGCAATATTTAACTCGTGCACAACCTGCATATTTTTAAACACTCAAAACAGACGTTGCCTGAACCTTACAGTGATTGGCTACAGTCTGAGTTTTTTTTTCGTAAATATGTGTATAAAGTAGAGAACTGCCCAACTTTCTCTGTCAGTCCCACAATTGAGCGTGAAGCTCAACATCCATAGGAATTAATTGAAAACGCTCGCTGTGATCTGCTCGTTCCGTGCCAGTGGACACACACCGTTAGGAATAAAAAAAGCATGGCAGTGTTGAAAGTATTGCTAAATAATAGCAAATATATCATGCATATTTGATGTATGGCCCAGCTCCATATGCCACAGCAATCATTTCTACCGAAAGTACAAAATAACTGAGAGAGAGACTTCTGAGTGGAGCCGTGTTTGATTGTGCTGCTGTGCAGCTTCTGGGCTCTGACTTTGGTGTTCAGTCGGATTTTGACATTGTTTAAAAGCTTTGCCATAGAGGATCTTAAGTGACTTGAAAGTTACGAGTGCTTTTACCTTGTTTTCTCTTTGTGTTCTGAAGTTTAACTCGCTCCAGCATAAAGGAGCAGAATTCCCAGAGGCCGCTCATCCTCTCTGTGTGGTTCTGAGCGGATCGGTGAGGTACGTACAGTATCTGAAGCAGCCTATTTTGATCACTTCACGTACCCTAAAGGGTGACGATTTCACAGTCTTGCATTTAATGCATGCATCTTGCCTTTTCTCTCTCTACCGGCGGTATTTTAATATCAAAGTCTTTCAGCGCCCAGATAATTGGCTTTTTTGCATTTTACGGGAGCTATTGTTATTCAACATGCTTTCTGTGTCACTGTAATCAATAATTAAGGAAAATGTCACGGCAAATGGAATTCAGAAAAATGTTTCTGGAGATCAGTGATTTGATCCGTCGGGCAGAGGCAAAATCGATCTAAGTGCAGTCGAGCTGCCTGGCTTGTGCCACGAGAAAAGAAAAATCACAAATGACATCTCTGTAACATCTCAATTGTTTCTCTCAAAATGAGCCTCTTGCTGCGTCCCAATTCAATACTATCCGTCTTAAATTGTACTCAAAATTAGAATTAGTGTGTCCCAAATTGTATTCCAAATAATTTCCGGTTAAAATCCGAAGTGCAAATCCGTGCACACTCTAACGGCCCACAACCCATTGCACATTGGACGAGGATTCGATTAGAACTACAAACACGAAAAAGAGTTTTAAAAAAACTACAAACATGGCGGATGTGCAAGTCTGCCGTTTAGGTTTAGATGAAGGGGTTTAAGTGATTTATTCAATGTTATCTACATTATATTTCATCTGCAACTTTTTTTAATGATATGTTTGGTCATTAACTGTTTAAATGCATCAAATTGCAAACACATGAGAAGAGCCTCTGCATGAAAGACCCACGATCAACATGCTACTCTCTCCGATAGGAAATTAAATTGTTGAATGTGGAGGATTTTAACTGTGAAAAGATGATTGATAGGGCGGTTTGACAGGATGCACGTAACTAAGTTGACAGAGCTGTCCGTTAATGATGAAGAAGTGCGTCCCAAAGCTTGCCTACTGCTTCACACTCAAATGAATGTCATTTTTCCTCACAAAAACAGTACTTTTAGGGCATATATAAGTAGGTGAATTGTCTTTAGCATCCAGATGTTTCTCCTGAGAAAGACCCCTGTAATCCTGCACATCTCCTGTAGATTTTCAGAAAAGATCAACAATGTCTCAAACTGTGTTCAGATTGTCTCTGCTGGAGCTCCAAAAAATCTTGCAAATGTTGTCATTTGCAAAAAAAACTGAAACTCGGAAACATCTCGCTACGCGCTTCACGGAAGACGGAAAATAATCTCAGAAAAGTCAACATGAGGGTGAGTGAGATGACTTATTTATAAGTATAGTTTACTAAATCTAAAACTAAAAAAATATATATATTTTCATCACTTGAAATACAATAAATGTTAACTGAAATATTAAACAAACTTTATTTCAGCTATATGCCAAGGAAATATTCCTTATTTTTATTTAGTTTGATTTTATTTTGATAGTAGAATGTCTAAAGTGTAAGCCTGTATTAAAATAACAAACTGAAATTAAAAATGATAACGTATAAATGATAAATAGCTAAAATTGAAACGTAAAAGTAAACATGAATAAAAACTATATTCTCAGTGGTCCTGAAATAACTCTGCGTGTCCAGTGTGAGGTCAGACGTGTCCTCCAATTATCACTGAGTGTCTGTGAGACTTCATCTCTTCTCCAGTTCTGCAGGTGAGCTCAGTTTCCAAGGGAGACGACCGCGAGGCTCTGCGGCGCTATCGATCGAGCTGTCAGTGCTGTGTAATTAGTTTCTTTTCTTCCGTGGAGACAAAGAACAGCTTGCATTTTGTAGCTGTGTGATTTTGATAATGCTGCGTCTTCTCTCTCATCTACGGTTTGCGTTTAAAGTCCTCTCACATTCTGAGTGGTTCACACGCAGGCAGATTCCAAAGGACGTTTTTGCATCCCTGAAGGACATTGTGGGAATGGGGATGCTATCCGTAGGGATGTTCGAATAAAAGTGAACGGTGTAATCGCTTGACAAAGGGTCCTTCCGCGAGGTTATTGGTGAAGTACGAGGACGTTGGTGGTTATTTATGATCATGATATCACAGGTGGCTATTCTTTGGGATTCATTCTGAAACCTGAGAATTTATGCTACCTTGATTTCAGTTTCTAATTGCACAGTTGTCCCCGAATACTAATTGTGAATCCCACAAAAAAGTGCAGATCATATTTTTTCCCAAAATCAACTTGGAAAAAAAATTATATTTTTATTTTTTTTTTATATTTTTTGTTCATCAAAGCATCTTGAAAATGGTTTCCACAAAAATATAAACTGTTTTCAACATTGATAATAATCAGAAATATTTCTTGAGCATCAAATCATCATATTAGAATGATTTCTGAAGGATCATGTGACACTGAAGACTGATGCTGAACATTCAGCTTTAAATCACAGGAATAAATTACATTTTACAGTATATTGACATAGAAAATGGTTACTTTAAATTTTAATAACATTTCACAACATTTTGTCTCCATTTATTTTTACTTACAGAAAATGAAAGGCATTTTTTGCATTGCAACATTATTTTCTTTGAGGTTTTTTTTCTCATTCTCAGTGGTGATCACATTACATTCTCATTGCTGTAATAATGTGTGCTTTTTTTAACGTTAATATCATGCGTGACCTTTATGGCCATGCTGAAAGCGACAATGGATAATTTACCTCTTGAAAAAAAAATCAAAGGAAACAACAACCCTTCACCGGCAGTTTGATTGACAGGCGATCTGACCAATCATAAGTCAGGGGAGTTAGTAGATTAACGTTGGTGAACTTGAAAAATTGTGTGTCCTCACGTCTTTCCGCGCTTGAAACAACATTCCTTCTGATGTTCATTCATGTTTATTTGATGCTATAAATGAACTAGTATGAAGAGGTGATCGCTTCACGAGGAGCTACAGCGATCTGTCACCACACATTAAACACACACTAGACGCTATTTATTGATTAAACTACTTTAAAAAATTACAATATATTAAATATGAAACTGTTTCATATGTCTGTCGACGTGTTGTCAGTGTCCTCTTTGCTCCAGGATGTATTTTTCACTGCGTGAGAACATGATGTGTGGCGTGAGAGCGCATGGCTCGTCAAGCTCAAGATATTTTCACACTTAATTCTACGACATAAAACACACCAATCGTTATTTTTAAAGCTTTCATGTGTCTTGAAAAAGGCGGTTGCTAACAAGTGGCTAAATGAGACGACAGACGTTGTCGGGGTCATTGACCGATAAACTCATATAATGTTACTCATTAGTCACTTTTACAGCCTTGTGTTAATAATCACGCTCTTGCAAACTATTATAACTCGATCTTTTGGGGAATTTTTTATTTATTTATTTTAATAAAGAGTTGTCACACTCTTGAAGTCATGTGACCGTGGTGTAGTTCGTTTATAGCCTATGTTTACCTTTTTATGTATTTAGGCTTCATTCAGTTGTTCATTTGTGAAATTTATCTTGATGGACAAAACAAGTAAGTATCATAAACTTTTGTTGATCACAGAGTTTATTTTTACGATAATTCTAAAGCCTATGGAAAAATCCTTTGGTTCCTGGTTTCCAGGTTTCCACAACAAAACCGACCCAGTTACTATTCAAATCTAGCCCAATTGCCTTTTAGGGGAGGGGTCCCATAGTAAAAATCACATTTCGGGGGTAAAATCTGCCTTTCGGCAGGGTTCCCCTGGTAAAATTCACATTCCAGCGGCTAAATATCATGTTATTTGGACATGAACGACAACCCTGCGGGAAAACCTCGGACTTGGCAACACTGGTGTGATGCGAACTTCTGGGTTGGCCTACAAAAATACACCATCACTGCTCAATGTGAACAAACACAGATATGTAGACAAAGTTATGTATTTTTAATCATGTTAAAGTGGGGTAACCTTAATGTAATTCATTTAATTGTGAGTGCAGGGCACTTAAAGGGAGACTCCGCCCACATGCCCTTCTGATTGGCTGTTATTTTTGATTGATTTTGTCACTGGAATTGCAACATTTTATCTTAACTCTTTCTCATTTGTAAGTAGGAGGAGAAGTGTGTTGTTTCTGCATTAGTGGCACCAATCAAATGTAGAAAAAATGCACACATCTTCCATTAGTCAGATAAAACCCCAGGAAATGCCATGTCATGTCCCGTCCTCAAACTTACAGATTCTGGTGGTGCAGAAATTACACACTTGACCTTTAGACCTGATGTTTTGCAGCTTTGCAAAACATAATTTTCATGACACAGTGCTTCAATCTCGACGAGACGCAACCCTGAAGAAGATTTGCCTCATTTATTCTTGACATGAACGTCTCCCCTGAGATCAAGGTACACAGTTATTTGGTGTGTTGGTGAGGAGTGTTTGACACTTGGATTAGCTGTGACTGTGGCAGTGCTTTGGAGGAAAGTCAGCGATGGGTTTCCTGAGGCTGAGAAGCTCAGATCTGTCTCCTCCTCTTCAAAGCTGCCGGCTGACTCAGGCCACACTCGCTTTGAATCGTCTCAGTGACGGGAGTGGGAAGACTATCCACAGAGCCAGCAGATGAAACTCAAACACACCTTCAGAGCAAGTAAAAACAAAAATGAGCCAATCAGTACTCTGTATATCGTCCTACTGTATATGTGTATATATATATATATATATATATATATATATATATATATATACACACACTACTACTGTTCAAAGGTTTGGGCTCGGTAAGATTTTCAATGGTTTTAAAAGAAGTATTTTTCTGCTCACCAAAGCTGCATTTATTTAATTAAAAATACAGGAAAAACTGTAATATTGTGAAATATTATTACAATTTAAAAGAACTGTTTTCTATGGGAATATATTTTGAGATGTAATTTATATCCAGTGATCGAGGCTGTATTTTCAGCATCATTACTCCAGTCTTCAGTGTCACATGATCCTAATATGCTGATTTGATGAAGAAATATTTAATGTGTACAATATTTTTTTTTTTTCAGGATTCGTTGATGAATAGAAAGTTCAAAAGAAAAGCGTTTATTTGAAATAAAATCTTTTGTAGCATTATAAATGTATTTACTGTCACTTTTGATCGATTTAATGCATCCTTGCTGAATAAAAGTAATTTAATTTAATTTCTTTCATTTCTTTTTTAAAAAAAAATAAAAACAACCCCAAATTGACCCCAAACTTTTTTTTTCAGATAAATGTTGTTCTTTTGAATTTTATATTCATCAAGGAATCCTGAAAAAAAGTGCGCAACTGTTCTCAACATTGATGATAATAATAAATGAGCATCAAATCATCATATCAGAATGATTTCTGAAGGATCATGTGACACTGAAGACTGGAGTAATGATGCTAAAAATTCAGCTTTGATCACTGGAATAAATTACTTTGTAAAATATATTCAAATAGAATTAAATTATATTGTAATTGTTACTGTATTTTTAATTAAATACTGTAAATGTAGCCTTGGTGAAAAGGCGAAACTTCTTTTTAAAACATTTAAAAAATCCTTAAAAAATGTGTCTGTGAAGTTTCAGCTCAAAATCCGCCACAGATCATTTATTACAGCTTGTCAAATTTGTCCCTATTTAGTTGTGAGCAAAAACACACAATTTTTCTGTGCGTCCCTTTAAAAGCAAATGAGCGTCTGCTCCCCGCCCCCTTTCCAGAAGAGGGCGGAGCTTTAACAGCTCAACAACAACAAAGCTGGATTAATGCTACTGTAATAATACAGTATTGTGAAAAGTGGAACTGGGTTTGTTCCTGCAGTGCATCATATTATCTGTTCTGTGTTTCACCTGTATGCATTCCGTCTCATCACTGAGAGTGTCAGATTATTTTCCACTCACTGTCTGGATTTTAGCTGTTATCCTCACTCTCTGTTTGAGATTAAAGGTTCTAGCGATTATTTTTTCATGGAATAGCTTGCAGAAAATGTCCTTCTGCCTGACAGATCTCAGTGAAATAGGAGTTCACATCTGTCTCTGTGACAGAACTAGACTCAGACAGAAAATAAGAACAGGATAGGTGACACGTCTTTCAAAGAGCAGGGATGGTGTAAAGCCTTTTTCCTATATATATATATATATATATATATATATATATATATATAATATATAATGTTTCTTTATTACGTGACTCAAGTTACTTGGATTGCGTTTCCCCTGATTCATGAAGCTCAGAAGTCAAGAGGATCAGAGCTTTATTATGTGCGCTTTTTAGTGTAAACTTAAACTTTTGTTTACTTTTGCTCGTCAGTCACGCATTCTGTTACGTGATGTCATGCTGTAAAATGATTGTGTTTTGTGTCATTACAGGTAATACAGTGCAGCACAAGCCAACTGAACCACACACATCCCAGCCCGAAGGTTTCTCCCACACCTTTCTGAGAAATGCTTCATTTCCAGTTTCAGTTTTTCAGCCTATAAAACCTGAAATTCTAGATGTGACATGTGATGACAGCACTATAGACGCCCCTTAATGGGTGGAGGCCAACAGCAGAAAACGGGAACGTGCTGATAAGACGCTCCAAAGTTCACAGTCACACCTGAGGATGGGTAGATCTTTCTCCAGATCGGTTAGAGATGGAACAGAGCGTGTAAAGCAGGGACGGACTCTGTCGTTGTGTCGCGCATGTCCCACCGTACCACTTCATGTGATTTTTCTTGTTTGGGGAAATGACAATTATTGGAAGCGTCTCAAGGAAATAATGAGAGGACTGTGTCTCTGACCGCTGGATCTTTATTTGAAGTTTCTCAATTGGAGATATTCTCACACGTCTGGATATGTGGCCTCTCAGAGCTGCCTTTTTTGTGCTCTGTTGTGCTGGTGAGTAAAATAAAACCAAAAAATGAGTCTAAAATCAACTCTTTTTTTTTTGTTTTTGCTTTGAAAATGTATAGGCCGAGTATAAATATTTAATTGTTTTAGTTATTTAAAGTTTTCTTTTTTCCCCTCAATGACAATATAATCATTTAGCAGTTTTTTTCCTTGTACAATTTTTGAGAAACAGCACATTTTTATATTTTGGTTTTTATTTTTTATTTTATTTTAGGAATATATATATAGGAATATTCATGTGAGATTCTTCCCTTTACACCACATAAGTAATCGTATATATTAATTGCATAATATCAGTGTTTATTTATATATATATATATATATATATATATATATATGTATATATATATGTATATACACATATATATATATATATATGTGTGTGTGTGTGTATATATATATATATATATGTGTCTATATTATTTTATTTTTTATTTATTTATTTTTTACTTTTATTTTACTTTTTTTGGTTTTATTCTATTTAAGATAAATTATATAAAATAAATATATATAATTAATATTATACATGATATGAAATTAAATGCAGATATTTGCTGTGATTTAAAGTTTTACCGTTAAAATTACAGGTAATTAATCATAATTTAAGATTGCATCAATATTATTTTTTTACAGAATTTTTTCTGATTTTTCCTGTGCAAAAGAAATGAATGTAAAAATACATCAATCAGTATTTTTAAGGTATTTTCCTTATAATTAAAGGTCATTAAGCATGCGGGGCTTCAAGTGCGTTAGTTATTTTAATGTTTTTTATTAGCAGTACTTCTTTAGCGTTTTATTTCGGATCCTAATCAAATTACAGAGCGCCTGACAAGTTTTATTTAATCGAAACCTATTTTTATTGACATTTCCTGCGAGTGTTGCGCCGACTCCAGGCTTCGTCTTCTGCTTTCTGCAAAAGTCATAAGGCCGTCTGGTATGCTTGGAGCTGTTCAGTTTTCCTCGAGGAAAATCAAAACGTGAAGAGATTATTCATCTAGGCTCATGATCGATGGAGAACAGGGATCATCATTTTCCTGTCAGATACTCATCAAACTCTGTCCATCAGTTGCTGAAAGTAGAAAAGGAAAGTTTGTCAAGAGGAAAGGTTTAAAGGTTATATAGCATTATGCTACAGTTTATTGATTCATGTCCAAACAGCCTGAAGAACTGGAGTTTGTGGATGTAACTCAAGAGGATGTTGTTTCCTCTCCCGGTAGTGTGTGGAATGATTATAATGGGAGCTTTTTCTTTATTTATGTGGGTGCTGGTGTTTGTTATGATGTGTGTTGTAACCACGGCAACTGTAGGGTATTAATGCAAAAGCTTCCCGAGGGAGGTGGGATCCACTACTTTACTTTTAGACAAAAGACACTAAGTCTCGAACATCATCACCTGATTTTGAGTGACTTTTATTTTTCTCGTCTCCTGTTTGTGTGTAGGTTGTTGGTGCCAGAGCTGTAATCTGACGAAGGCTTATTTCAAGTCCAAGAATTTCTTCAGCGTTCTCCATTGGGATGCTGTTGACGTTCCAGGTCAAACGGTTCTCTACAGTGTTCAGTACAACCTGTGAGTGACAGAGCCAGAGGAAAACCTGGCTGGACCTTTTCTTTTGCTTTTCCTTTGTCTTTTCCTTTGACACTACAAATGTGAAAAATATCGGATGGGAGGAAAAAATACATTTCAATGCTTTTGCGTCATTATATTTAATATAATTTGAGGGCATCAGGGAACCACTATTAATATGCAAAGTATTGAAAACGCTTTTCAAAGCGCACTCGTTTTTCACTTTCCTTCACGCGTACTATAAGGACAGTGATGAAGAAATCCGACAGTGAAATCCGATGCAGGCTACTGTAATGTAACTGTCGGCAGCAAGCCTATGTCCCTTTAGGGCCTCCGTAGAAAGCCTTATTCGTTTTCCTTGCCTTTCCGAATTCTGATTTAGGCTTCGGACACTTCCCTAGCATTTATACCTTGCTGCTAGGCATGTATGTATTGGTAGATGCACAAAAATATCATATATAATTAATATCATTCATATATATTTTAAAAATGCATATATTATGTACATATATATTATTTAATAAATATATTATATAATGATATAAATGTATTTTAATGTGATATATTAGTGCAACTATATATCTATATATAATATAGTATATATATGTATATATATATATAATTGTATATATAATATACATATATAATTGTTAATATTTTAAAAATATTATATATTAAAATATACAGTTAATGCATTTTTCATTGCTTTTCCAGCAAAAAATAATATTGTTAATTTGTTATAATCGATATTATAGAGAGAGATTAATATATGTATACATATTTTAATATACATATAATAATAATAAACGATTTTCGATATGTTAATATTTTTTTAAATCCAACAAAAATATCTGTATAGTGATTCTTTGTAATAATGGATGCAATTTATTGTAAGAAAAAAGGGTGACACTTTATTACCTACTGTTACATGTAGTTACTCTAGTAATAACTATAAATTATGCATGTAATTAACCGTAAACCAAACCCTCATCCTAACCATAAACCTATAGTAAGTACATGTAGTTAATTATTACTACTCAGTACTTAAATGTGTAATTACACTGTAACCCTATATTTTAAGGTGACAGTATTACAGTGTAATTATACATTTAAGTACCGCGTAATGACAATTAACTACACTTTGAGTGTTAATTGCATGTAATTATGCATAATTTTTAGCTATTACTATAGTAAAAACATGTAACATATGTAACAATGACACCGTAAAATAATGGACCCTTTTCGCAAACTGCGACATGCATCGTAAATCCTGCACAATTTGTTATATTTTCATTTTTAAAAAGATATATGTACATTTATAACACTTTGTATTATATTACCTTTGCATCAAATGACAAAAAAGCGCTGCTGTGAGGGTGTTTCTAATACACATTTCTCTCTCTTCCGGTTCTTCTCTCTTTGTTTTTTTCCTCTTTTTGCAAGTTGTGAAAACACTATTGTGAAGTTTTTCTTTAGCTATTTGAGCAAATGGGAACGCAACAAGTATATTTAATGTAATCTCTCATTCACCGCTATAGAAACTTGCCCGACTATGACGACTTCCACTTCTGAGAAACCCAGAATACAGCAGAAGTCTATTGTAGAAAACGCACACATTAGATACAGTACATTGCCTCTGATTTTCTTTCTCTTTATGTTTCCATTCTTCATGTTTGTCCATGCTTATATCACGTTTAGGCTTTTGTTCTTCATTTCCTGCGGCTTTAGAGTCATTAATCACATGGCGTTTACAGTTTAAAAAAACCCATCTGAAATAATACCATTAATATATATATATATATATATATATACTGAAATACCGAAATAAAGGTTTAGCTGGAAATCTTTCCTCTCAGTCCTTCTGTTTTCTGTGAATAACAGCACAAAGTCTCGGTCTCATGACTTTGCTTTGGTGAAGGACACGCTGTGGTCACCCGGCTGTGAATCTCTTCTGCGGTTTGTGAACTGCAATTAGAATCGGAGCAGGAAGAAGCTGCGTCTGCGAAACGTCGCGGCCCTTTCTGGCCTTGGCACCGAATCTTTTGCACCAGTCACAGTTACGCTTTGCAGAGAAACTGATGGGGAAAAATAAATCTGATGGGATCGGAGGGAGCCGCAGTGCAAGCTGGGAGGGTCAGCGAGGCTGACGGGATGAGAGAGGAAAGCTTCAGAAGCTCCAGATAATCCCACGACTGTAATGTGGAGCTGCTGCTCGCCGGCACACACCAGTCCAACCTCTTAACCTCTCATTCTTCCTCTTTCATCCGGCCATCGCTTCATACAGGAGCTTTGAACGGCCTTCATACCTTTTCCTCATTTCTCAGTTTGCTCAGTTAAGTTCAACAAAAAAAGATTTTACACATCGGAAATTTGTAATAACTGGATTCAGACTGAGCATTGGCTTATATGAAGGGTTGCTCCAAAGACAACAATGAACATGCAATATCAAATACTCACATGTAACATTATTACACATTATATGACACATGCACACTGTATACAGGGTGTGTAATGTGTAGAATAGTTAGAGTCTGGTTGGTTTGGTCAATTAAAATAGTTTCTGTGTTCACTCACCGGGACTGTAATGATAAATGTGTGATGATTCATTAACTTGTGTTGTTTGTTACACGCAGCAAGTGCTGGGTAGTAAACGGTGTCGGGGATAACGCATTACAAGTAACTTGAGATTACTTTTTCAAGTAACTTTTCATAAAAAGTAACGCAATTATTTACTTTTTTAGGGAGTAACACAATATTGTTATGCATTACTTTTAAAAGTAACTTTCCCCAAAACTGCATGTAATCAGTTACTTTTAAAAGTAATGCGTTACAATATTAAGTTAATTAAGTTTTTATGAAAAGTAATGCTTACTTTTGCATTACTTTTTTCTCACCTCGGCTGGGCTTGCTTGTTTGAATTTTAATAACAACTAAAAAGTTCTAATATTGGCAAAAGTAAAGGCCCTTTAAAGTGAAATGAATAAGCCTCAGGCTGAAGGAAATGTGAATCCGCTCCTGTACAATAAAGGGCGCAGCTGAAACCTTTCAGATATGCTGCCGTTCTGGATTATACAAGAATAGGATACAGGAGAAGGAAATTCAACACTCTTATTTCTAAATCTAAGTCATTTTTGCTTGTTAGTATGGTTGAAGTAGATCATTAAAGGTCAGCAGCAAAGACATTCGCTAATAAAGTGAGATTAAATACATAAAGTGTATTTGTGTAATTTAATATAGTTAATTATTACAGGTTTGCATACAATTCTGAGATTGCATTTCATTGTTTTTATTCATTTTGTTGTGCATTTAGTCTAGAACTACAATAACCATCATGTTCACACAGCGCACACAACACCTCTGACCTTTATTCCTCTCAACATGAGGACAGGAGAGCTGTCAGCCAATAAATGTGAAAAAGTAACTTGTGTTTCTTATTTGAAAAAGTAACTTAGCAACACTTTAATTTACTAGTTACTTGAAAAAGTAATCTGATCAAGTTACTTGTAATGCGTTACCCCCAACACTGGTTACATGTAATCTGGATTACATAATTAGAATGGAATATATTTTCTTTCTCTGTATTTTATATAAATATGGTACAAGATTATCCCATTTAAGTCAATGTGATACACGAGTTAGATCAAAAGTGATCAAAAATTAGTCTGACTATATTTCCTCATGTGTAATGCAGTGGATTATGTTACTAACTACAGTTTCTGTCATGTAATTTGGAATGAGTAACTGATCTAGCCAGCACTGAACGCAGCACATCTTCACTGTAATCAGGGTTGAGGAGTAACGAAATACAAGTAACTTAGTTCCGTATTTAAAATACAAAATTTGAGTGACTGTATTTCATTACAGTTACATTTTAAATGGGTGGTAATCATATTACAGTTACATCTGAAAAGTGTTTTAGATTACCAAAGTGATTACTTTGAATTTTAATGTCATTTAAACAGCGATTGGTGATTCTCTGACTCTGACAGTCTGAAAAAGCAGTTTAATTTCTGTTCAGAAGTTTCATACCCTTGCAGAATATCCAACATTTGAATAATTTTAACAAAATAAAATTACATAAAAATTGCAAGTTATTTTTATTTATCTTGAATATCACATAACAGAGGTTTACATACACTTCACAAGAAACAAATGACTGGATTTCTGAAAATTGCCCAATTCAAAATTTTACAAATGAATTTTACCTGTCCTGTCAATACTGCATGATCCCCTACTGTTTTCATGTTTTGCAATAGATGTTCATGAGTCCATTGTAATTATAAAAAATAAATAAATAAATAAAGTCATAATTGAGACTTTTTATCTCACATTTCTGACTTTTTTCCTCACAATTGCGTTTTATAAAGTCAGAATTGGGAGATATAAACCCACAATTGCAAGTTATAAAGTAAGAATTGCGTGATTAAAAAACTGCAACTCTTCTTCTTGAATTTCTCACTTTTTTTTCTTGTAATTCTAACTTTTTTCTCACAATTCTGACTTTATAACTCGCAATTACCTTTTTTTTTGTTTGTTGCATATTAGTTTTCCAAAATATTCTAAAGTATTTAGATTAAGTTACAACACTTGGGTAATCTACAATTACAAATTACTTTTTAAGGCATGTATTTAGTAATCTGTAGTGAAATACATTTTAAAAGTAACATACCCAGCCCTGACTGTAAGTCTATAAATGTTCTGTCCGTTCTGTTGCAGTTATGGTTATCCGTATCAGTCGGTGACGTGGTGTCAGAACATCTCCGCTCCTGTATGTGACCTGACTGATGTGATGAGTGAGGTGCTGACTGATTTGTCCGTTAAATGTCATGCCAAAATCACAGTCGATGGACAGTGTGTGGGTGACGTGATATTTACTCCATTCCGGCAAAGTAAGATATTCTAATCTAGACTTTCATTTGAATCATATTTGTGTTTTTAGATCAGTGGTTCTGTGATGGATTTAATGTGGGGCTCTGATTGACCCAACACAGCTTATCTGTTTATCAAAATCATAATAAAATAAAAAAAACTGCTTGATTTGCCTGATGGCTTATACAATATATCTCTATAATTGTTCTGTTTCACTCATTTTAGCCACTCTGGCAGCACCACAGCTGTCAGTAGCATCAAACAAAACTCATCTGAATGTGACGGTTTCCCCGCCGATGATCCCTTGGAATCACTCCATTGAGAATGTCGGGTCCTGGGGAGGCGTTAAGTACATGGTTCATCTGACACATCCCAAGTCAGTGGAGGGAAAGGTTATTATTCTTTATTTTCCTTCAGTCACATGCATCCAGTTGTATTGAGATTCATATTACTGATCTCTTACAGCAAACATTTTAAATGTGTTCCCAATGCAAAATGTATTTATACAGTTATATATAATGTTTGTTTGTGCATGTATGTATATATATATATATATATATATATATATATATATATATAGTGTGTGTGTGTGTGAGACACTGACCGGCCATTTTATTAGCTACACCTTATCCTTTTATCTTCAGAATCACCTTAAAGCATTAGTTCACTTAAGAATTGAAATTTCCTGATAATTTACTCTCCTCCATGTCAACCAACATGTTTTTGTCTTTCTTTCTTCAGTCAAAAAGAAATGAAGGTTTTTGGGGAAAACATTCCAGGATTTTTCTCCATATGGTGGACTTCAATGGGGTTCAACAGGTTGAAGGTCCAAATGTCAGTTTCAAAGACTCTACATGATCCCAGACGAGGAATAAAAGTCTTATTTAGAGAATCATTTTCTTTAAAAAAAAAAAAAAGAAACATTATATACTTTTTAACCACAAATGCTGTCTTGCACCAGCATCCACTTCTTCACACATTAGTGGGCGGAAGTACCGCGGTAGGGCGAAAAACTTTCCTCCAACTTCAAAATCGTCCGACATTGTTTGTTGTTTTACCTTTTTTTGTAAAGGCCGTTTGACTTCGCCTTTGCTCGTTCTCTTTGTAAACACTTGCTCGGTACTTCCTCCTACGTCACATGTGACCTTTCTAACGTGATTACATAATGCGTGACGCATCTCAGAGCAGTGCAAGATGAGCATTTGTGGTTAAAAAGTATATATATATATATATATTTGTTTTTTTAGAAAATGACTGATTGTTTCTCTACATCAGACTCTTATTCCTCGTCTGGGATCATGTAGAGTCTTTGAAACTGACATTTGGACCTTCAGCCCGTTGAACCCCATTGAAGTCCACTATATGGAGAAAAATCCTGGAATGTTTTCCTCAAAAACTTTAATTTCTTTTCGACTGAAGAAAGAAAGACATAAACATCTTGGATGACATGGGGGTGAGTAAATTATCAGGAAATTAATTCTTTAATCCTTCGTGACGTAGATTCAACAAGGTGCTAATATTTGTCAACATTGTCATGAAAGCATCACACAGTTTCTGCAGATTTGACAGCTGCACATCCAAGAAATGAATCTCCTGTTCCTCCACATTCCAAAGCTACTCTATGTGATTGAGATCGGGTGACTGCGGAGGCCGTTTGAGTTTAGTTGACTCATTGTCGTGCTCAAAAATCCAGTTTGAGATGGCTTGAGATTTGTGACATGGCGTGTTATCCTGCTGGAAGTAGTCATCAGAAGATTGTGGTCAAACTCAAGTAGGCTGTGGCGTTTAAACGGTGCTCATTTGGTACTAAGAGACCCAAAGTGTGCCAAGAAAATATATATCACACCATTTCAGCAGCAGCCTGAACCGTTCATACAAGGCAGGATGGATCCATGCTTTCATGCTGTTTACTATCATCTGAATGTCGCAGCAGAAACTCTGACGTCTGACATCAACAAGGCATTTTCACCCACAGAACTGACGCTCACTGCATATTTCCTCTTATTCTGACCATTATCTGAAAATCCCAGTAGATCAGCAGTTTCTAAAATACTCAGTCCAGCCCGTCTGGCACCAACAACCATGTGAAATTCAAAGTCACTTCTTAACCCCATTCTGATACTCAGTTTGAACTGCAGCAGATCATCTTGACCATGTCTAAATGCATTGAGTTCCTCCCATGTGATTGGCTGATTAGATATTTGCATTAATGTGCAGTTGAACAGGTGTACCTTAATTGCCGGCGAGTATATATATGTATATATGTGTGTGTGTGTATATGTATATATAATGCAAAAAAAGGGTCAAAAATGGACATGCATAAATATTTTTATATATGTTTGTATATATTGTTTTGTTTTTTTTTGTTATGAAATGTGACCTGGACGTATTTCCATCAGAATCAGCGTTGGAAGACAACTAAACGTCTTATTCGTGTCTTGTTTTTGAAGGTGTATGAGAGCACGTCTCGCTCAGTGTTTATATGGCTGGTGGAAACAGATGTGCAGTACTGTGGGGATGTGGTATATACACTCACACATCCCAGCCGGGCCAATCGCAGTGAAAGCGCCCCCTTTTGTCTGGATGTCTCAGGTAATTGAACAGCTTGTGCTTTGATTGATGTGTAGAAAACTGAATCTGAGCATCCATTATCAGTGTTTTATTACTTTAAAGGGGTCCTATAATGCTAGTTTACACGTTCAGGTTTCTTTATTGTTTAATGTTGCTGTTTGAGCATGAAAAAGGACTGCAAAGTTACAAAATCAAAGAGGTATTCTCGATAGCAGTGTCAGTGTTTCTGAACGCCTCCGTTGTAGTCTAGTCCTGAGTTTTTATGGAGGCGGGGGGGTGGGGGGGGTAGACCAATCTAAGGGGTAGACCAATCACAACAGACTGGACCTGTGCTTTTCGGAAGTCGGGTTTTTAAAGAAACCGATAAATTAAAACAGAGCGTTCAGACAGGGGGTGAAAACAGGTGCTGCAACAATGTACATTAGGAAAAAAATGAGGTGTTTTGAACATTAAATGATATAAGCGTATTCTAGTAGACCTATAAAAAAAACGTATGAATTATAAATTTGACCCTAACTAAACCTATAATTGTAATTTTTTTTATGCATTAATTGTATTTTTTGCAAAACAAAAAAATTATAGCAAAAATTGATAAAATTAAATGAAACCCTAATTATCAGTAGAATTATCACAATTGAACCATCGCAGGCAGTTTGATTGACAGGCGATCTGACCAATCATAACCCCAAATCCGCCATTTTGTCCGACAAAGCAGTCAGAGGAGTTAGTAGATTAACGTTGATGAACTTGAACTAAATAAATTGTGTGTCCTCACGTCTGAAACAACATTCCTTCTGATGTTCATTCATGTATATTTGATGCTATAAATGAACTAGTATGAAGAGATGATCGGTTCACGAGGAGCTACAGCGATCTGTCACCACACATTAAACACACACTAGACGCTATTTACTGTTGAAACTTCTTTAAAAAATTACGATATATTAAATATGAAACTGTTTGTCAGTGTCCTCTTTGCTCCATGATGTATTTTTCACGGCGTGAGAACATGATGTGTGGCGTGAGAGCAACAGTAACTAAAGGGGACGGGTCTTTGCCATTGCAATGATGATTATCACAATTATCAGGACAGATTTTGGAAGTGGTCTAAACTCAACAAATGTTTTCTATTTATATTCATCTGCAATCCCTGTGTCTTTCAGATCCTAATTCCTGGTTTCATATATTAATGTGGCCCGGTCTGCTGGCTCTGCTGCTGCTGATCATCCTACCCATGATGCTTTACCAGCTGTCTGTGGAGGAAAAGCGTCCCTTACCGAAAGCTCTGGTAAGTGATTGTGTCACTCTGGGAAATTCCAGGTGAACATACTTGGAATCGACTCCTTACCGGCAGTGAAAAGTCCTGTTTGACAAGATCGCTGCGTTTCTCTTAAGCCTCCTGAAGGAATGTGTCTTATCTGCGCATTGCTCTTGGCAGCACAAAATGAGTTTATCACGTCGATTGCGGTTAGCACAAACATCTGCTGCCAGATCAGCAGTCCTCAGAGCACTTTCATGGATTATTCACCGTGTTTTGAAATTTGAGATATTCTAAAAAGTCTTATCCATTTGTGATATGAAAAGATAAATCATGCACGTTGATATTTGCTCAGTAAATTAGCTCAGCTTGGGTTTTTGTGCAACCTCATGTTAATCAAGTCAATATTTGGCTTCATTGACAAAACGTCTTTCACTTTTAAACTTCCCTGTGGACCGTTGCTGCTTTGATGAAACAATTCTGTTTCAAATGCATGGAGTCTAGAATCAATCGGATTCGAGTCAGGGATTCAGACGAATCCTTTTGACCTACAATATTTACTTGAAATATCCTCGGAGTAAATATGTCAATAATCAAACAACACATTTGCGTGTTTACGGTTCTATGAAGATGATTAACGGCCGTATGACATGCAGGAAAACATATAAAATATTTCATCTTTTTTAGTAAGTGTTTTGATTATTTTTATTTGACAATTATTTATTTTAATTTGAGTTTTTTATGATTTAATTGATTTTTAGTGAGAGTTTAATTTAATATTTTAATCATTTTAATATTTTATTTTAGATTTGATTGTAAAATTTTAGTAAGGGTTTGCTTTGTTTTTATTTTTAAATTATTTATTTATTTTAATTTAAAAAATTTTATGATTTAATTGCTTTTTAGTAAATGTTTTATTTTGATTTAAAATTAAAATAATAAAACAAAATAAACAAATCAATAATTTTATAGGAAAAACATTTATTATTTGATTTTTATTTTGTATTTATTTATAATTTAAATAATTATTAGCTCTTCATGAACTTGTGATTTGGGGAAATCCTGTTATAAGTGAGTGAAGTAACCCAGATATCCTGCTTTTATCTGATAGGCTCGATAACTTTAAATTAAATACGCAAGAAACAAGATGAAATTTGCATCCGATTCTGTTAAAAAAAAATAACAATAAAAAAATAAATAAACATATGACAAAAAAAAAATGTCTTTCGGTATATTACATTAATGTCAATAAAATAAATAGTGTCTTTTGAAACTACCCGGTTTGAGACTTGCAGACTAAATGATGACGCTCTTTCTCCTCTCTCTGTAAAACAGATGCTGTCAACAAACAACAGTCCTCCATTTTGTTCAGATCCCCGGGTCGACATATCTAAAGTGGAAATGTGGTCTGGATTTCATCCACAGCCCATTTTTGTCCAGCTGAAGTCAGAGGCCGTGGTTAATGTGAATGATTATGCATCTCAGCAGCCCTACAGATGTCAACAGGACGTCCCGGTGCCTGACAGCGCAGCGTCTTCAGTGCACTACAGCCTTTGTTTGCCCGTCCAGATCTCCAATGGACCATCATCTGACGCCAGAGCGGATGAGACCAGCTCGGATTCAGCTGGTTCAGAGTCCGCTTTAATAAGTTCAGACGCTGAAATCAGCAGCGAGACCCTGGTGGTACCAGTTAGGCCAGCTAAAAATGGTGCGCTGCAGTTTAATGGCTGTTTATTTCAGTTTGACACAAGTTCTCCAGCTGCAGCTCAAGAATCAGAAGGTTTAACTGGAGAACAAACGCCTTTACTAACTGATGTGGTTCTGAAGGACTCCAGCTGTAACTCAACCTACCTGCCTGTACACGTTTCAAACTACAGGAAGAACTGGATGCCGGGGATTCCTCTGGAGGGAAAACAAGACCAGAGGACTTATATTCTGAGGACAGACCACCTGCAGGACTTCACTGAACCTGAGGAGGACTTCAGAGATGGAGAGGAACCGAGAGTTGGTGTGATTATTCTGGACAGATGGGCGGTGGAGATGCCGGGATTGTCTTTGTCTTGCAACTGACCGGCGGAGCGTCTAACTCTTTCCACCGCTCATTTGAGTACATCAATGCGAGACAAAGAGATGTTTGATGGTCATCTCGAGGTGACAGAACATCTTCTGTTGGTTCTCGCCGGCTCGTTGCGTCAGGTAGATGGACGGTGTCCTGGCTGAAGCGGGTTTTATCGGCAACACTGAAGGGAATTTTAAAAGCAACGAGTTTTTTAAGCTGGTTGTGCACTTTGACTGAAACTAAGCTTATTTGTAGCATTTCCGTATTCACAAGTGTTATCCCGTTTCATTTTTCCACATGTTCATGTTTTAACTTATTAAATGAATGCAGGAAGCATGAGTCAGCATGTAGGCAAACCTGAAGTACTTGGTGAAACATTTCATTACCGCATTGTTGCATTTTCAGAAACATTTTGACATTGACTGTTTTCACAGTATTTGTTCCGCTAAACTGAATAACGCGAAAGTCTGCATTCTGTTCAAAACCTCTTTATCTTCTGACGTACTTCAGAGGAAAACAGGATCATCAGTAGCTACGTTTACATATCTGTTTACAATCAGCTCAATCAGATTTCATGTAAACGTGTAAAATTTCAAAAGGATTGAAAGGGATGGTGTTGACCTGACATTATCAGAAAAAATAAGCATCTAAACTGGGGGTGTGATGAGATGAGATACAAGTTTGAGTTCACAAAAGCGAGATTTTTACACAGTATTTTTAAGAAATCCTCAATGGCGATATACATGACTAGGAATATGGTATTAATTGAGTATTAATTATATGCATTAAAAGACAACAGTACTCAATACCTGTTAAAGGTTTTGCCACAAACTTCTCTTGATGATTTCATGCGAGTCTCTTCAGACCTTACTGTACATGATTTATGAGCTTCTACAACTTTTGACCTCCTGACTGAACTCCTTTCTAGAACTGAAATAGTATAAGTAAAAATGAATAACACAGTTTTCTCTTATTCTTATTAAAGGCACAGTCTGTATTTTTCACCACTAGGGGTCACTAAACTCTTCAAAACAATATCAAAGGCGTAAATTGATGACGCAGTGAATATGGAATCATGCAACTTGTCGTCATGCCGATGGATCTAATAATGATTATGAGGAAATAATGATTATGATGAGTGAATGCATGTTTTTAACATGACTGTGGTGAAGCAGGACGTGGCACGATTGATAATGAGAACTACTTGCGAACTACTCATAAGTGCTGAAACTCTACTCATACAGGTCAATTTATTTGATGAATTAAAACTGTGAGGAAACGCAGCGCTGTTTCACTTGCTCTAACGTTACACTATCATACTAAACTGTGTTTGAGTGTGTTGAAAGCTGTAATGTTTAGTATTAGTTTGTTGACTGTATGAGACTGAACAGTAAACTAGATCAACATTAGATTATCACACTGATGATATTCTAACACTTCATCGTGTTGAGCTATATAACATTGATTAGTCTTATGAAGCCTAAAGCCTAAGCCTGCGTGCCGCTAGCCGTTACGCAGCTGTCTGCATCTGTTGCCGTAGTTACTGTGCAGTACAAGCGGAAATCAGGGATAACGCAGATATTACGTCATTGACAGGCGACAAGTGACAAGAGAGGGCTAAATTCTTGGAAACATTTAGGATAATGTCAGCTGAACGAAATATATAACACTGTGCAAGTGGTTTTTGGATATTTAAATATAAAAATCGTACATATTGTGCCTTTAAGTGCAAACAATAAGTGCAAACATAATCAAATTACTGTCTGTGCAAATAGAGAGCATATTTTTCCTTGATAAGGAAGCATGATACAGAGCTGAGAGATGGTTACAACTACACAGCCCAGATTAAGATAGCTTCCGTACTGGAAGATACATTGGGAGCCACTTTGAAATTTTTGATGAAATCTCGCTTGAATGCGCGCTCGCGGTTTACTTTCACTTTCTCGATCGAGCTGTGAATAGAGAGCGGCGGTGCTGAGCGCACATTCTACAAGATAAGACATTTGCCAGACGCTTTTAGGCTCTGTTGTGCAACGAATCCTTCGCCATGGT
This sequence comes from Zacco platypus, assembly GCA_038088235.1. Lineage (NCBI taxonomy): Eukaryota > Metazoa > Chordata > Actinopteri > Cypriniformes > Xenocyprididae > Zacco > Zacco platypus. The sequence continues at coordinate 3,107,465 of CM076077.1, forward strand.
CTTGTCAGTCATCTCGCCACATACTCTCATCATGTGATCAGTGAACTGATTCCTGCTGCTTTACGTACGACTCTGCAGCTCGTGTTGGATGAGCTGGATGGGACTAAAGCGACTTTTATCCAATTGAATTAAATGTTTTTATTTCTATTAAAAGCAGAGTGACAGTGGAGTAATGTAAACGTAGCGTGGCATAATTTCACCCTCACGTGCCGTCACGGCAATATTACAAGACAGCTTTTCACCTTGACAAGAAATCTCATCACATTTTAATCTCACAAAATCTCATCACACCCCTAATGTAAACACTTGAATGCAAATTGGACTCGTGTGTCGTGATGTGCATGCTTACATTCGTTTTACATCATATAATCGTGCCTGATTTACATCTCTTACATCTTACAAACTGGTCATTGGATGACACTCAATATTTACAGTAGTAAATATCTGCTCCTCTAACATACATTTCAGCTTTCTTTGTAGATATGTCATCAAAGCAAAACATCTAACAATGACATTGAAGGGTTTGACTTTATTTTAATGTGCCGCTCAATGGAAAACAATTACAGACCTTGCAGGCGTTTCTGTAAAGGCACCTCTTAAACATAAAGCTGGAAATTTCCAGTCGTGAATGAAGATTTGCATACCAGACAAAAGACTTGTGTTCCTTGGAGTTTGTGTGAAAGACTTCATGGGGATTTCACATATAGTAGCTATGAGGAAGTGCCTGAAGTGTGTGCTCGAGACAAAAACTCTTTGTTATGGAGGAAACAAACAGTAATTCAGTGAGTTTGTGGTTTGTTTTGGGGTCAGAAAATCTTCTGACTTAATAGTCCAAATCTTCTGTAATATCAGCTAATCCTAAAGAAAGTTTTCTGATATTTGTCCCTCAAACATGTCACCTTCATTGTATTATCTATATAATGTACTGTACATCTTATGTTGGACATTTTACTAGTAGTGTATTGATTTCAGTAAACTCTTTTCACGTTCATCTTTGTTGAATCTTTGTCAGTAATACAGTATATTGATGTTGTACAGTAAAGTTTTGCTATTGTAAATTGAGCACCTCGGCTGCTTTGCACAAAACCCGTCACCTGTTTTACAGTACAGTACAGAGAGCAAACAATGCAAAGGTCAGAGTCATTTTTCTTTCCACGGTCATAAACCGTTCACCGTGATAAAATATGAGTTGATGATTGTCTAAACGTGCAAATTTTTTTCTGTCGTTGCTTGACAAATAAAGGTGAAAAACAGGTCAGAAGTCACCCTAAAATCTAAATTATAAATATATATATATATATATATACTTCTGGTCAAACATTTTTGAACGGTAAGATTTTTAAATGTTTTTAAAAAAGTTTCTTCTGCTCATCAAGGCTTCATTTATTTAATATAAACATCAAAAACAGTAATATTGTGAAATAAAGCTTTTGCAACATTATAAATGTCTATACTGTCACTTTTGATCAGTTTAATGCATCCTTGCTGTATTAATTTCTTTAATTTCTTTTCTTTTGAATGGTGATAATGTTACTAAAACTTTGTCTCAGATAAATGCTGTTGATTTGAACTTTCTTTTCATCAAATAATCCTGAAAAAACATTATACACAACTGTTTTCAACATTGATAATAATAATGATGTTTCTTGAGCATTAAATCATTATATTAGAATGATTTCTGAAGGATCATGTGTCTCTGAAGACAAAATTCAGCTTTGATCACCGGAATAAGTTACATTTTACAATATATTTAAATAATAAACAGTTATTTTAAACAATATTGTTATTTTAAACAATATTACTGTTGTTGCTATATTTTGGATAAAATAAATGAAGCCTTGGTGAGCATCAGAGACTTCAAAAGCTTTTAACGTAGTATAATATATATATATATATATATATATATATATATATATATATTATAGGGCTGTCAATAGATTACAATTTTTAATCTACATCATTTATCTTGTTTAAAGCATTTATTTTTAAAGTTAATTTAGGCGTCTTTCCAAAAAAAGGACACTTCGAGACTCCAAAAGGACACCAATAACCAAATGATATGAGTTCAATTAATTCATTAATTTATGCACACCAAAGCACCCATGAAAAAAAAAGACTGTACAAAACAATTGCAGACATAAATCAGAGTATATAGTACAGTATGTGTGCAATGCAACAGCAAAGAGCTTGTTTACATTTGAGATAAATCAAGCTGAAATACTGAACAGAACATGTCTGCATTTACATATTATAGTACACCGATCCATTCAGAATTACTAATCACAATAACATACACATGAAAAAAAATCAAAACATTATCCTGAATGTGTGTGGTAACAACGTGAATGTACTGAAATGTGTCTGTTCGTAAATACAATGTGCGATCAGTGCATTGAGAGTAACGGACTCGCTTATCGAACTGTACGTCACCACAATTGTCTTTACCTTGATTACAATCTTCATCCAGCAAACTTTACTAGCGAGACGCTGGTTTGCTTTATCCAGTCGTTTGCACATCATCTGGCCATATATGTTTTCTTTGCATTTTTTTCTTTGCAGTATTGTTTTTTCTTCAACATTATTGTTGTTTGAATGAATTCGCTTACTGGACTGAAAACTTTCCTTAAAATAATCTGACTGCAAACAGAGAAGTGACATCAGGTTAAAAGGTCAGGATTGGCTTGCACATATGTAGATGCTCAGTGTGATAAACTAATAAATATATATATATATATATATATATATATATGTATATATACATACATACATATATACTCTCACACACACACACACACACACACACATATATATATATATATATGTTATTATAAAAATGTGTTTATCAAAATGCATTTCACATTGTTCACTGCAATTAAGCATATTTTTCAATACTATAATGTCTCAAGGTTTTGTATTTTTCATTCTCGTTAGATTCTTATAATTGTAATGTAGTCATTTTTCAATATGTTTAATTATAACAAATATTCTGTTAATGCAAAAAGTATTTTTTGGTAAAGAAAATATTCATTTTTTCTTTTGCAGCTGGAATGAAATATAGAGGTTTTTCATGGGTTTCACTCAAACTTTTTCGTAAACAATAACTACACATGTCATTGTAAAGTTTGTAAGTTAATGATGTTAAAGGTCTCTCATGCGTTATTTTTCTTCAGTGTCTCATATTGTGGCGTAACTCATTCAGATCTGCTTAAAAATAATTTGGTACAGTAGATCTCTTTTTGTTCTTAGAAATACACTCATTAGATATATTTTTCTGGATTTTCATAGCTAATTATGAAGTTGGTGCTTGTTAATTAGTTAATGTGCCTAATCCTGTTCAGTTCATTAATTGTGAAGGAGTGTTGCGTTTTTGCATTCGGAGTCATTCTGAGACAGGTAATTAACTTAATGTGTGTTTAATGAGCAATAATCAAATCATAGAACAGGTGTATCTTCCCATGGTCACGAGTTCATAATGTTTTTTTATCAGCCCTGTTAATGAAGGTTGGAGTGTTAATTACTGGGGGTTTGTGTAAACTTTTTTTTACTAAACTCGGTGTATAGAAATTATTGAACTTGAGGCATAATTTTTTATGACATTTTAAAGTTGGGGAAGGTACTTTTTTCTTTCCCTTTTGTGATCCGAGTGAAACGGCTTCTCAAACAAGAACAAATGTAGGGTGGGGCTTGATTGTGTCCATGGGGAATTGACTAGATCCTTGATTGCTATTGGTGCATCTCATGTGAGTGACAGGTTGCCCCGCCCTCATCAGAGCAGAGACGAGACATCGCTGCGAGAGGGAGAGGACGTTACTTTGATTCAAGAGTCACATGAAAAAATGATAATGTGCACAGACAGATAATTTGAAAAATATTCCATAAAAAATATGAATTGACTTTATGTGTGACTTTTTGAGACGTCTTTTCTAAGGCAGCACCAGGTTACATTACCTGACAAACTCTGCAAATATAACTTTCTAGATTAATTGCAATCAGTTGTGTAAATTCAGTTTGACTTATATTCAATATTTTTGTATGATAAATGCAAAAATAAAGAAAACAGAAAACTATATTTAAGCAAAATAAAAACTCCTTATCTTTTGATCTTGGTTGGCCTGGACGTGATTCTGGGAGATTCATCCAGCGATTGCTTTATCTGACACATGAGATGGACATTTCCTTGAACTCTGATCTGACAGACCTGATATGACTGATGAATGTTTCCAAAGACGTCAGTCTGTGCAGCAGTACACTACTGTGTGATTAAACATTCACTCCTCACAGGTGTGTAAATGAGAGGTCAAAGATCTCAGAGCCCTGATCTCATGAGGGTTTTATGGTTTTTTATGGCTGCGTGATGTTATATAGCCTATTTATGTTATATATATATATTCACACAGGCCGGCCCAAAAAAAAAAAAGAGTCGCTGTTTAAGTAGGCAAATCCATAAGAGTCTATGATAAGACAATTATTGCAGTGATTATAATGTTTCTAGCATGTTATATGTTTGGGAACAGCTCTTCTAATACTTGATGGAGGGTGTAGCAGGGTGATCAGTGCCACTTTTAAAAATGGTCTATAATATAATTTATAATATGATATGTTGCTTGCAGAAACATTTATGATATCATTCTTACCTTTTTTTCATTATAATCCATCATATCCAGAGAATGGCCGTCAGAGATGATTATTTGATTATTTATGATTGATGAACTGATGATTATTTATGGTCTACCTACCAGTTAACTGGATTAAAGGTTCACGCAAAAATGAAAATCAGACGTTAATTCCTCACCCTCAAGACCTTTGTTCATCTTCAGAACACAAATTAAGATATTTTTCAGTGGTTCGCTTCGCTTATTGGAGGCCAACTAGAGGTTGTAGCTTTTAGCCTCCTTGTTAGAGCGTCTGACTCCCATGCTGGAAGATCCGAGTTCGAGGCCCGCTCAGAGCAGGATGAGTAGGACCCTGGTAGAGGGGTTACATTGGTGCCGTGACCCGGATGGGAGTGAGGTTTAGGGGGTTGAGTCTAACGGAGGCCAGCTAGTAGTTGCTGTGCCGGTAGCAACAGACGATTCTAGCAACAGACGCTAGAGGTTGCAGCCATGCCGGAAGATCCGAGTTCGAGCCCTACTCAGAGCGGGTCGAGTAGGTCCCAGGTGGAGGGGTTGCATTGGTCCCGTGACCCGGATGGGAGTGATGTTTAGGGGGGTGAGTCTAACGTAGGGCAGCTAGTAGTTGCTGTGTCAGTAGCGACAGACACTAGAGGTTGCAGCCATGCCGGAAGATCCGGGTTCGAGCCCTCCACAGAGCAGGTCGAGTAGGTCCCAGGTGGAGGGGTTACATTGGTGCCGTGACCCGGATGGGAGTGAGGTTTAGGGGGGTGAGTCTAACGTACGCCAGCTAGTAGTTGCTGTGTCAGAGGTTGCAGCCATGCCGGAAGATCCGGGTTCGAGCCCTCCACAGAGCGGGTCGAGTAGGTCCCAGGTGGAGGGGTTACATTGGTGCCGTGACCCAGCAACAGACAATTCTAGCGACATACGCTAGAGGTTGCAGCCTTTAGCCTCCTTGTTAGAGTGTCCGACTCCCATACCAGAAGACTCGGGTTCGAGGGGTTACATATCAAACTGTCAAAGACACATGAACTATTGAAATTTCGAATCACTTATGACGTAACAACGCCTCGTTTACTGAAATCATGTGACTCTGGAGCGCCGAATCACTGATTCGAAGCAGAGTTTTGAAATCGCCATCACTAGATATAGTTGAAAAGTCGTTACAAAAAGTATTCTCATGGCATTTTATTATTAAGATGTCAATAATACCTTACTCTATTAGTATTATTATTACTCACATGAACTGTGAAAGTGTTAATTATCTTGCTGTAACCCTGATCCCTCCATTCTACATGATACAAGTAAATGTCCTTTCATTTTACAGGACTCACATTCATTTGAAAAAATAAATAAATACCACTTGTGTGCTGCAGTGTGCTAATCTGACCGTAGGCTTTAGTTGGTGGACACGGAATACTTTAATGTTTTATTCATCTCATAAAGATATGTAACAACGGACATGCTGCAGATTATTTCCCAGCTCCATGAGTGATGTTCTTTATCCAGAACTCACGTGAAAAATGTTTGCGTCTCATGCATAAGTGAGGGGTAGCAGATGCTGTCTCCTCCTGCACTGTGAAACGCAGTTAATTAGCATGTGGGCAGATTTGCTTTCTCTCTCTCCACTGCACTTTTTCGCTATATCGCCAAACAGCTTGATAGATGCATCGTTTGAGTTAATTGGATGCACAGGCGCATACACACACACTCACACACATTGCTTCCACTTTTGCATATTAATGTGATCTTTATGACTTGCTATTTAAAAGGAAAAAAAGAAAACCGCTGCATGCAAAAATGAAAATGTCATTATTTTGATGTTGATCCAGACCAGGCTGGGGTTTTTTTCCCTGTAGAACACAAAAGGAGAAATTTTGCAAACAAGTAAACTTCAAAAAGGACAACAACAACAACAAACACCATAAAAATATTACAGTCGTCCGTTTGATTCTGTGCACAATATTTCATTCCTTTGAAATCATATGATGCTTTGTGTGAGGAACAGATTTAATTTTTGAAAATCTTTCCATCTAAAGCTTTTAAATTTGCTTGTGTTGCGATTCAAAACTGCTGCAATAATGCAACGGATTTGATTGCATACTTTCCATTCAAGGTTGTTAAAAACTAAAACCCTTGGTAACACTTCACAATAAGATTCATTAGTTAAATATTAGTTAATGTATTAACTAACATGAGCAACACATTTGTTACTGCATTTACGAATCTCCGTTAATGTTAGTTGATGAAAATACAGTTGTTCATGTTCACAGTGCATTAACTAATGTTAACAAGATATTAATAATGTATTAGTAAGTGTTGAAATTAAGATTAATAAATGCTGTATAAGTGCAGTTCATTATTAGTTCATGTATAATGAACCTTATTGTAAAGTGTTACCAAACCATTTATAAAAATTCTTTACCTGAAATGAAATATTTAAAAACATTAATCTTATATTATTTAAACTTATACTTTAAAAGGCAACATTCCTTATTTACGTTTAGTTTAGCTTGAAATACTAAAATAACTAAAACTAAAAATTAAAACTATATAGACATTTTAAAAAAGAATAACTAAAACTTAGAATAGAAAAGTACAGTCTAATTCAAAACAAACAAAAACTATCAATGATACTAAAATAACTGCAAATAACATAACATTTTAGTTACACACAAATCATATGACTTCAAAGACTTGAATATAGTTACTATTATTATACTTTTAAAGTTATGGAATATAGCGATATTTATTATAAATGATTTATCCGTGCACATCCCTCGTAATCTTTAATCAAAATAGCTCCCTCGTGCGGCGACAGCTCTTCTCTGATGATGAGGGCGGAGCAACCTGTCACTCACATGAGATCCACCAATAGCAAACCACAAGCATCCAATCAATTCCCCACGAAAAAAATCAAGCCCCGCCCTACATTTGTTCTTGTTTGAGAAGTCGTTTCACTCGGATATACGTCACAATAGGAAAGAAAAGACTATCGCAACATCATGTTTTATTAACAAAGTTTTGGAGGAGCATGATCAGATAATCAACTCGATTGACCCTTCGCAAACAGTTTGATTGACAGGCGATCTGACCAATCATAACCCTGAATCCGCCATTTTGTGTGACAAAGCAGTCAGGAGAGTTAGTAGATTAACGTTGGTGAACTTGAACTTGAAAAAATTGTGTGTCTTTGAAACAACATTCCTTCTGATGTTCATTCATGTTTATTTGATGCTATAAATCAGTGTTTCTCAAACTTTTTCAGCCCAAGGATCACTTTATCTTCCAATTTTTTTCTGAGGACCACCTAACAGAATCCCACTCTAACACGCCCCCCAAAAACAACAAAATAGGAAGTATAAACTAAATTTAAGTTTAATATGCAACTGTTTCAAGTCAAAAACTAATTATTCAAACACAAATGCAATGATATGATCCATTTTTTCATTATTAAAACACACGGACGTCAACCCCCCCCACCCACGATCCGGTGCTTGCCTAGTTTAGGTCATCTTTTCGCGGACCACTAGGGGGTGATGGCAGACCACACTTTAAGAATTACTGCTATAAATGAACTAGTATGAAGAGATGATCGGTTCACGAGGAGCTACAGCGATCTGTCACCACACATTAAACACACTCTAGACGCTATTTATTGATTAAACTTCTTTAAAAAAATTACAATATATTAACTAAATTAACTATATTAACTAAAGGGGGCGGGTCTTTGCGAAGGGTCAATTAGCATGATAGGAGGTATATGTACAGCAGACTGACCTCTGTTCCAGCATCCCTCCACCACCCCTTCTCCTCACTCCTAATTATTCCTATCCCAACCTTGTACTCTGGGTTCGGGCCAAAATCCGAGCTCAGAGCCCTCCCTTCGGACGGCACGCCAAATTCGCATAGCCTTTACTTTATCTGATTATATGTAAGTGTGAACTCGTGAATTTTGTTTCATGACTACTTTAATGCTGCTTCTATGTGTTGTGTTTTGCCCTTGACAGTTTGAAACCGCAGGAGGATTAGTAAATAAAGTCAGTGTTTTAAATTTCTCTGTTTGTTTAAATGTCAGTGTGATTGTGTGTTACAGCGGTTGGCCGTATTATCAGACGCAGTCAGAGATTCTAATCGTGCGTCTCTCAACAAAGACGGATTTGAGCGCCTGTTTTTTGGCCTGTACGGGCCTGTGGGAACGGCTGCATTTGTCCAAATGGAAACAGACAAAGCTCGCCCGCTGTCGTTCTATTCATGCAGTTTATTCTTAGTCTCAATGTCACATATGAAACTGTAGAAGTGGTCAGGCACCTCCTCACCGCATTGTTTGCTGTGGTATTTGAGCAGCAGGTGTGGCGATAAAGGCTTATAAATAGCCTCTCCACACAAAGCCTGGAGTCCAGCGCTGAACGTTACCTGAGTCATGTACTCTCAAGGCTGCGAGCAGTGTTGGGGGTAATGCGAGCTACGTAATCAGATTACTCTTTCAAGTAACTAGTAAAGTAATGCATTTACTTTACAACAAAATATCTGAGTTACTTTTTCAAATAAGTAAGACAAGTTGTTTTCCCATGGATTGATTGACAGCTCTCCTGTGGCAAAGAAATCGTGAGTAAGTGCAGAGGCGTAGTGTGAACATGATGGTTATTGTAGTTCTAGACTAAATGTGAGCATTTACGCATCTCACTTGCACAAAAACAGATTGTCCCAAATGGCACACTTCCAATGCACTTACGGTCTTGTGGACTTACAATGGTCCCCGCTTGCACGTGTCCATTAAAGGTGCAATATGTAACATTTTTGTAGTAAAATATCCAAAAACCACTGGGTCAGTGTTATATATTTTGTTCAGTACTTACAATATCCCAAATGTTTCCAACTCTTTGTAAATCATGAGAAAATGAATAGCCTGTCAATGACGTCATATCCACGTTACCCACAGTTTCCACTGTTTTTGACATTTTTATTCATTTAGCAGACGCTTTTATCCAAAGCGACTTACAAGAGGAGCAATTAGGGGTTTTGTGTCTTGCTCAAGGGCATCTTAGTCATGGTATCAAAGGTGGAGAGAGTGCTGTTCATTCACAATCCCCACCTTCAATTCCTGCCGGTGTGGGAATCGAACCAGCAACCATCAGGTTACAAGCCCGACTCCCTCACTATTAGGCCACGACTGTGTTCAGAAATCGTTCAGAAATCGTTCAGAAATGTCCTAAAAGTTGTAACTTCTTCCTGAGTCTCTCCATCAGTGTTGGTTTGAACAATGTAAGGCCTCATAAAATCCTCATTTTGTCTGCGTGAGACTCTCCAGCTTTGTTGTTGTTGAGCTGTTAAAGCTCCGCCCTCTTCTGGAAAGGGGGTGGGGAGCAGCAGCTCATTTGCATTTAAAGGGACACACACAAAAAAACCTGCATGTTTTTGCTCACAACTAAATATGGGCACATTTGACAATCTATAATAATTGATCTGTGAGGGATGTTGTGCTGAAACTTCACACATTCTGGAGACACCAGAGAGTTATGTTACATCTCGTGAAAAGAGGCATTATAGGTCCCTTTAAGCCATTCCACAACACGTTTTCCATGTCACAGAGTTTAAATGAGGTTTTCTATGTCTCAGATGTTGCTCCTTCATTTATTTGGAGATGTTTCATTGATGTTTGATGGGATGATCTTTGATTGCAGTCTTGTATCTTTAGCACGGATTGAGACATTATTGAGATCTTCTGCATTATTTGTGATCGTTTTGAAATCAAGGGATGATGTCACTGCAGAGAATGCGAGCGTCATCTGGTCTTCCCAGGGTTTAATGGAGATCTGAGCATGGGAGACCTCGCTGAGATCTTGATGCATTTTTTCCATAGTTCTCTTTTCCCAGAGCTCCTCTGTCCCACAATGCACTGTCCCATTGTGTCATTCCAGGTCTTCTGTCTTTTGATCTCACTGTAAGTCTATCTGGATGCTTTGAATTGATCTGTGGTCTTGCTGTCGGTCTATATTTACCACCTTGAGGAGGAGGAGGGAGTGTGTGCTGCTGGAGGTCATCCTCACCCGCAGAGACTGTGCGGCCAGAGGAGAAGCTGAGAGAATTAAAGAAGGTGAGACAGAAGGAAACAATAAGGAGAGTTTAATAGAGCGTCTACGGAAGAGGGTGAGACAGGTGAAGGTCGAGGAGGAGGAGAGACGGAGACGCGTCGTCCTGCTGATCATCTTAAAGGCCTGTAGAACGTGAGTGGATTTACAACTTCCTGTTTTGCAAAAAATCGGTTTGCGGTTTTCTCGTGCTCTTCAAGAGACTCTGCTCTAGTATGTGCTTGAAGATGCTTATTAGCGTTTAAATCGGTGGTTCTCAACTGGAGTCTGTTCGGAAAAACACTGCAAAATACTACAGATTAAATGTCTAACCATTTTGCTGCAGATACTTTGAATAAAAGAGTCTGCCGAATGCATGAATGTAATATATTTCACGTTGCACTTTAAGGGCATTTTTCTTTTCTTTTCTACAATGATATTATGCCAATTTGTCTTCATTGTAAAATCTGGATCCTGAAACTAGTTGAGAATACCTGATTTAAATGAAATCATTCCAAAAAAACTTCACAAAATACTAAAAATTAAACAGTATTTTCCCACTATTTGACTAATACTAATTCAGTATTTGGCCCAGTGTATGTTTCATGTGTTCAGCTGGTAAATGCATTTATAATTATTTTTAATAACAGGATTATTTGCATTCCTGTAGCTCAAACGGTAAAGCATGGCATGCCAAGGTCATGGGTCCGATTCCCAGTGAATGCATGAACAAATAAAATGTATAACTTGAATGCAATGTATGTTGCTTTGAGTAAAGGCATCTACCAAATGCTTAAATGTAAGGTGCTTTGAAGACATTTTCGTTTTCTTTTCTATAGTTATGTTGGGTTACTACTTGATATCTGATGTAAATGGGTCCACAAGCAAAACTATGTTCAATATCATAGTATAATCCTGATAAACGCACAATATCAAATGCTTACTAATCTTAACACTTATTGTAAAGTGTTACCCTGATTATCTTTAATAAATTGAAGTAGACCTAAATTTTAACGTAAGAGCGTCCGCAGCCAAATTTTAGCTTCTGGTGTCAGTCACATCCAGCAACACTCTCAGAAAAATGGTACAAAAGCTGTCACTGGGGTGGTACCCTTTAAAAAGGTTCTAATATGTACCATGTAGGTACTAATATTTACACTTTTGGTACCAATATGTACCTTTGAGGTACTTATATGCACTCTTTAGGTACTAAGGTGTAGCTTTTGAAAGGGTACCACTGCAGTGACAGCTTTTGTACATTATTTGTACACAGCAGATTTTAGAGCAAATATATAAAGTCAGTATTCTGCGTGATACTGGTATTTGTCATATTATTTTAATTCATTATCATAATCATAAACACGCTGGCTTGCGGTGCACATAAAGTTTACAGTTTATTGCACTTTGTTATTCTTACCTACATTTGTTGATGAATCGTGCACATTCGCACTTATTGAAAAATTGGTGTCTTTTATTACTTTTATCATATTTCATATCATTTATCATTTCATACTTCATGTTTGGTAGCATTTTGTATTTTGGTGAAAATCATTGTGACGACGGTGCGTTTTATGTATACCAATACCAATGTTTGGTTTGCATATTGTTCTTGACCATTTTACTTGAATTTATTGGTTTTCTATCATGATATTTTATGCCAATAACAAACTTGTTAGTGAATTTTGATAATGCAAGCATCAGAATTTCTATTGTTCATACTTAAACACTGTGTTGACGTATTTTTAAAAAACTAATAAAATGACAAAAACACTAAAAATTACTAAAAAATTTAACTAAAATTAAAATAAAAAAATGTTTTGTTTTATTTTATTTTATTTTATTTTATTTTATCAATGTTGGTCCCGATAGCCTCGTGGGTAGCATCTACATATAGAGCAGTTTCGCTTGGGCGTCCCTTTATCTCTCCAACTTACTTTCCTGTCATAATAAAGGCAAAAAACGCCATACTTTTTTTTTTTAATTCGCATTGTGACATTATTTTCATGTAATTAAGCACTTTTCACTCCAAAATTTGCATTACTGTGATGCAAAAAAAAGAAAAGAAAATGTAATGAAATATAAAATAATGTTCATCAATTGTTGTAACTAACCATTTATCTCCTGACTTAATTTGCTCAGTAAGCAACCATCCACACCACTCACATTTTCTTCAAAAATTGCAGAAACCTAATTAACATTTAGTCGTGCTTCTTTGCATTCCCGTTTCTCAAAACGGCTGTGGTTTCGGCAAGCGCCTGTAAAGCAATGATGGAAAAATCCTGCCGTTTGGAGTTTATGGAGTTATATCTCATAAGCCCGTTCATCCATCGCCTCCAAAGAGTTTTTTCCACCACCCACCAGTCTGTTTTCATTATGAGAGACGTTGCCCTATATGTGATCTCTCTCTGGAGGGCCGACGGGTTGCTGTTCAGTTGATGACAGATCAATTTTAATATGCTGCAAAGTGACCTCTTCTACTCAGTGTTCAAACAAAGTCCTGATACGGGCACTGCCAGGATCTGGTTTAAGAGGAAACGTCTGGGACAGGAGCTGCTGTCATTCAGAGAGCCTTTGTCTCAGATTTAATCTAGTTAAACCTGAGGGGAAACGCATTTATCCATCTATGATGGTAACGCAGGTGGTTGTTGCAACTTTCGGGTAAATGAAGCCATCCTTCAAACGCGACCTGATTCTGTTAGGTTGGGCGAGGGGCTGATTTATGACTGCGGGACTCTCGTGGGCTGCATTGAGCCTCACAACTAATGAATTATTATCCTCACAATAGCTCACGAAGGGACTTTTACCAAGATTCTGACACAATGGATGTCCCTCTTCTCCTTTCAGCTCTTACCTGGTGCGGGGATTGGGTGAAACTCATGAAAACAGGTCACATTTCACCCCCCAAAAAATGAAAAAAGATTGTTCTCTCACATTCATTTTGCTTAGACTTCATTTAGATTGTCCACTTCAGACATTCTACTAACTATAAGTAACTTTGCAACTAGATGCCAACTAATTCTCATTATAGTATAAATAGACTGTTTGGTTCGGGTTCGGGTTAGTAGAATAGCTCACTCCTCTTAGGCACTTTGGCAGATTGAATATTATATATATATATCTCTCTATATATATCTCTCTCGTCTCTCCGACAGCGAGTCGACACACAAACTATAATATTGTTGAATATTGTTGGTGTTTCAGGGCTTAAATTTCTGCGTGGGATTGTGCATATTGCACATTATTTTACTCTTTCCTGCACTCCCGAAGTGCGCGCACATAAAGCCACCTCTCTGTATTAAATTGAGTTTCGCTGCTTATTGCGCTTAAACAGTCAAATGCCGGTCTTGGTGAGAATTCAAATAAACAGTTATGTTTTAAATGAATGTAAACAGAGAATGATAACGCATGTGTAACAGTATAATGGATCTGTGCGTCAGGTCTTAAAGTGACAGCAGCCTAATATACCTGCTGCAAAATTATATCTATTTATTATATATATTTAAAATATATATTAATTATATATATATATATATATATATATATATATATATATATATATAGTTATATATTTTTTAAATGTTATCTATTTATTTATATTTAATATTATTTATATTTCTTTTTATTTCTTGTTTGCATCAGTAAAAAATCTGCTTAACTTTCATGAAAATAATGTCATAATGCAAAATAAATAAAGCCTTTTAGTATAATTTATATACTATTATAGTTTTTGTTTTTAAATTTTAAATTCGATTTTACTTTATTTTATTTTCATTTTTTTTTTTTTTTTTTTTTGAAAATGTCTTTATAGTTTTGATGAATTTTATTTAGTTAATCAACTTTAAACACAAATGAGAAATGCTGCCTTGGCAACTAGCTGATGTTTCCAGATAACGTTTATTTTATTTCAAGTATAATGATAAGGATTATCATGGTTTGTTTTAGTTGTAGTTAACATTAATGGCCCCAAAACAGGCTTCATTTATATGCAAAAATATTTTTAAACATTATTTTTGAGCAAAACGGGACATGAGATTTGCTCTTTTATTGTGTTGGCATTGGCAAGTCCACATGTAGAGTGAGACTGTAATAAGCTTGTGTACTGTATAAGTATGATTTTAGTTTTCTGTTTTTGTGGAGTGGTGATGTAAATGGGCCGTGACTTCCCATGTACCGTCACTGGAGTGTGTCTGGTGTTGTGGACATGACAGATCTCTATCTGTCGATGTGCAACGGACTAGTGTGATTCTTTCTCTAAGTGCTTCTGTCCTTTTGACAGCTGTGTCGTTCTGCTCTGATGCAGGTGCCGCTGAGAGCTTCGCCATGGCAACCAAAATAGTAACACAGCGTTGCCAGGAAGAGCAGATGGACCAGATGTCTCACAGCATGGAGATGTCCTCCCTGATCAAGAAGAGAAAGTTCAAATCCAGGTAGAGCCACACTGACCCTCAAAGCACGCCATGAACATTCCCCCGCGTCACGCCGCTGGATGCCACTCCATTCACACGCTTCCCAACTTCAGGAAACAAGTGTAAATCACCAGCCGAATTACCAGCATTAATTAGTGAATCTCATTGACACTCACTCAGGCTGGTGTCCTTTCAGAGAGCAGCTGTGTAAACATATGAGGTCTTATCGGCTCCAGATCAGCTCTTCTAATGGGACGGCTGTCTTGAAATGAAGAGTTCGGCAAAACACGAACATGTTTTCATCGTTTGCTCATATTACTTTCTTCCATGAAACACGAAATATTTATATTTTTTTAAATAATACATAAAAAAGATAATATGCTAAATGGGTGAGCTGCACTCAAGAAAATATTTAGGCCTGAATTTAAGATTTTTGTATTTGAATTGACCCTTCGCAAAGACTATGTCTGACAAGAGCAAAGAGGACACTGACAACATGTCGAAAGACATATGAAACAGTTTCATATTTAATATATCGTAATTTTTTAAAGAAGTTTAATCAATAAATAGCGTCTAGTGTGTGTTTAATGTGTGGTGACAGATCGCTGTAGCTCCTCGTGAACCGATCATCTCTTCATACTAGTTCATTTATAGCATCAAATAAACATGAATGAACATCAGAAGGAATGTTGTTTCAAGCGCGGAAAGACGTGATTCAAGTTCACCAACGTTAATCTACTAACTCCCCTGACTGCTTTGATGGATAAAATGGCAGATTCGGGGTTATGATTGGTCAGATCGCCTGTCAATCAAACTGCCGGCGGACGATTGCATATAAAATTTCCATCCATTTGGATGGTTTTAACATAAACTGATAACGTGTGATGCATATTTGTCAGTCAAACATGAACGAAACTGAACTCTGTAATATTACTGATAAACTGAGTGCGTTTTAAAAACATAACCTGGTTTATATATTTATCATAAATCCAATTTATTTCAATGACACACTGAATATTACTTGTTCCACAGTTAGTCACTCTATTAAAAAAAATGGGTTATGTTTATTGCCAGAAAATTACCAGGACATTATCCAGTAATTTTACTGGCATTTACATTTATGTTTTCCCGCGAAATTGACCCTTCGCCAGCAGTTTGATTGACAGGCGATCTGACCAATCATAACCCCGAATCCGCCATTTTGTCCGACAAAGCGGTCAGGGGAGTTAGTAGATTAACGTTGGTGAACTTGAACGTCTTTCCGCGCTTGAAACAACATTCCTTCTGATGTTCATTCATGTTTATTTGATGCTATAAATGAACTAGTATGAAGAGATGATCGCTTCACGAGGAGCTACAGCGATCTGTCACGACACATTAAACACACACTAGACGCTATTTATTCATTAAACTTCTTTAAAAAATTACAATATTTTAAATATTGATATGTTTCATATCAAAAGCAACCTGCTCTGTCTTGCCTGTCGACGTGTTGTCAGTGTCCTCTTTGCTCCAGGATGTATTTTTCACTGCATGAGAACATGATGTGTGGCGTGAGAGAGCATCACCTGTCGGACAGCAGTTACCAGCAACAGTAACAATAGGGGGCGGGTCTTTGCAAACGGTCAGTTGTGCAACTTTAGCCCCTGAAATGCAGATTTTACCAGGGGTTTGAAAATACAGAACGCAAATTTTAACCGAAGGACCCCCAGAAATGCAATTGGGCTAGCAAAAAACCTGGCAACCCTGGAACAAACCCAAATTTTAGATATTCAAATGACAATATGGCAGATCATATTGCTGTAAATTTGAATATGCAATCACAAATGTGATTACTAATGATTTAAATTCTGGTCTTTTCCTCACACACAACTATCACATGGCTTCAAAAGACTATAGTTGCACCGTATGGTACATTTTAGGAGCTCGATTGTTTTGTTGCATGGAAAATAAAACATCACAGAAGTAAGAAAATAACGTGGAGATAAAATGACATCAGGTCTTTAAATGTTTGGGTCACCTGCTGCTTTAGTTAATAACCATGATTCCTAACTGTGCCGCGTCTTCGGATCATGTCTGTGGAGATCACATGACAGTTACTGATGGTGAAGGCAACTGTGTTTCACCCTGACATGTGCTGGAGTTATTCTGAGCTCTCCGAGGCATCGCAGCCATGGCAAACTCCCAGGTGTACACAAGTGTTGTTGAAGGCCAGATTTATAACAATAGACACTAACGCAAGCTCTTTTCCAAAAACCTCCTGGTGAAACGCGCCAAGGACATGCATGCATCATGGTTGCATTTGTTTGTACCTTGTACTGTAATTTTTCGTGCACGTTAATAAGAGAACTAAATTTTCTTCATGCAATTTCGGGGTCAAATTTGACCTGAACTGATGATTTCATAAGATTTTAAGGCATTATAGGTGCACTCCTGAAGATTTCCATGC